>PVKB01003065.1:21582-228083 GCA_004027205.1 Ctenodactylus gundi | reverse complement strand
TCTCTCTGATATGAGAGACCCAGATCACAACACCTATGGAACTTAAGAGGAAAGACAAAGTGAAAGAGGGGGGTAGGGTGGGGAGGGAGGGAGGGTGGGTACAGGGAGGGATGAAAGGAGAGTGGGAAAGCCCTTGTCACCTTGACAAGATACGTATGTGCACAAAATGCTCAACTCCATTGTAAACCTTGAATTTTGCACGTATACCTATCAATAAAATGTGGGGAAAAAGGAAATAAATTCAGTAAATAAAAAAAAAAAAACAACATTGGGTATCCTAATTTGTGAAATAATCATCCTTGAGTTTACATCTACACTGCCCAAAGTGAAGCTGTGTCTGGAATTGTGACCAATGACAGACTGGTAGCATGCTTTAACTTTCAGGAAAAAGATTTTCAAAGTCTGTCATTTAGTCTGGTACTAGCTACAATTGGTGCTAAAATGCATTTTATTTTCATGTCACCACAAAAATTGTGGCTTTGGGCTTAGTGCGTGCACATGTGTGTGTGAATTGAGCCCAGGGCCTTCGTACTGAACTATAACCCCAGACTTTTTATTTTTATTTTTATTTTTGAGACGGGGTCTCATTACATAACTGTGTTACTCAGACTGGGCTCAAATTTGTAATCCTCCTGCCTCAGCCCCCCAAAGTGTTGCGACTATAGACATGCATTACCATGCCTGACTAATAAATGGCTATTGTTAAGAGCAAACGGTCAATATCAAATATTATGTGAAATAAGTTTGCAAGTGAGATACTTTACATATTAAGAGATGCTTATGAGGGGATGAGTAACATCAAAAGAGAGAGTTGGGACTGCCACAAAAGATTTAGTGAAGGTGTCAGTAGTGATGCGTGCATTGGTAATCTAGCCATCTAACAGATGGACAGAAATATTCAAAAGGTCAGAGACTTGCTTCATTAAATGTTTTTATGTCTTGCAACTGTAGGAATGATGGTTGAATAATCTGATTTGGATGAAGAAGTTGATTTGCTCTGGAAGAAACCCTAAACACAAGCAAAGTTTCTGTAAAGACGTCAGTGCATTTTGACTGATGAATGAAAACAAGGAAGGTTTGACATTTGTTTTGAACTTTCAAGGGAAGCTCAACAAAACAAGGTGTTCTTGGATGGAATAAGTAACTAGGAAGGAAAATGGCTTCTCAAGAAACAAAAGTGCTAGAATCATCAGAGGCAAGTTTCAGCATGCCAGAGATCTCAGAATGGGTGCATAATCCAACCAGCAATGTGGCTAATGGAGTTGTGCTATTTTGCTAACAGTTGTGACACTTTCCAAGTAGAAATCACCTCTCTAAGGCAACTAGTCTGGCTAATAGAGTAGACGATCTGAAGCACTAGAGGAATTCTAAGATTGGTTTCCCCACCAAGAAGATTGACAGATAATCTCTGTAATTTTAGTTATGGCTGGGGCCACTCAACAATCCCTGTGTGGTCAGCTTGGTCCTAGACTCTTAGAACAACACTAGTCTGACACAGGGAAGTACTGGCAATTCAAGCTTACTCTGATTTGTCATCCCATGACTTTCATTGCATCCTACTTAATTTCCAATAGTGCTTTTCTGGAAAGCACATCTCTTATTTGATTTTCTAAATGATATTCCAGTCTTCTTGAGAGTAAGGTTCTAAAGTTGTCTCTATACAGACCTTTCTAATATTTCGTCTCTGCAAGGCTGAAGTAGGAGGAGCATAAGTTCAGGCCTAGGCTGAGCAACTTAACAACTTACGAGACCCTGTCTCATAATCAAAATTAAAACAAAAATTGGCCTGGGGATGTAGTTCAGTGTTAAGGTCCTGGACTCAATGCCCCGGTAGCACATAACAGAGCAAATACCAAAAACCTGTATTTCTGTCTGCTCTGGGTACTCCCAGATTCCTTCTATTTCATGTCTTGCCCTCTACTATCACCATTGTAGTAGAACAACATTTGGTCTTCTATTGGTGACACTGTGGTCACCTGCGTAAGATTGCTACATAATATTCCGGCTCTTCCTAAAATTCATGTTAGCCCTATTTGATCCCTAGATCCTGGCCACGTCTGAAACGAAGGCTTGGACAGCATTTAAGATTGTGTAATTATTTTTAAAATGGTTAAAATAGTCTAATTTTTGGATGCTATAAATAATCTTCCAACATTATTAAGACTGTTAGCCCATAGTAGAATGCAGGTCCATTCCTAAAAGATGAAAACCAACCTCATAGAAGAATGTACCTAGGGATTTAAAGAAAACACTTCAAAAGACGAAATTTGCACCCCAGAATAGCTGTATTGATTCCCAAGCACTTCTGTGAAGAGGACAACTCTTGGGTAGATATATACGCAACACACAGTAGTTACATTGAACTTGAAAATTTTGTGCACATATATGTTGCATCAGCTTCATGTCGTCTTTCCCTTCTGCCCTCTTTCTCATTCCCCATGCCTTCCACCATCTTGCCCATTTGGCTCATTTATTTGTATTCTGGGTTTCTCGCACTTGAGACACTATGAGATATTTAACTTTCGGAGTGTGAAGCATCATGGTCTCAAGATCTGTCCATTTACTTACAAATATCTCAAATCTATCTTTATAGGAGAGTAGTACTCCACTGTGTACCACTACCACTTTTTGTATCCATTGGTTTTTTGATGGCTATTTCAACATCTTCCACAATTATTAATTGTTAGTTGTGCTGCTGCTGTAAAAATGAATATGCATACATGTCTGTTATATGTTGCTCTTAACATGTATCAATTGCATATGAAAATTCTGGTGGGCTGGTCACATAATGACTTTTTATTTTTTATTACTTTAATATAGCGACAAAACTAAGTTTAATATCAGATTTGTTAAATCTTAATCTTGGTCAGCCAAAAATACTGAAATAGTGTGTCCCCACAATGTATTTATGTATCCATTCATATTTATTCCTTCAGTGAAGCTGAGGATGGAAGGGGAAGTTTAGATGCCTCTAGAACCGAAAAGAGAAACAGATAGACAAGAAGTTAAAGTTGGTAACCTTGGGGATCCTGCCAGGGCCTTGCATATAGCTTACTTCTACTTTTAGTTTGTACTACACTTAACCTCTGAGTCCCATTTCACTTGGTAGGGATCCTGGTACCTGCGTTGCTCTTGGCAGTGCCTTCTTTCGAAAGCAGCAGACTAGGTCTCCGGGTCCTCTCTTGGGAGTTTTACGTCCACACACACTGCTCTGTAACACAGTTATAGCGTTTTACCTGGATAGAAATGTCAATACAAACTCACCTCCGAGGTTGAGGGCAGGTACTACTAGCAACCTTCCTTTGGGTCAGTTGAAGTCCATTTTGCTGCTACTTCTCTCAAACTTGCCTATGCCAGCTTCCCTTTTCCCCTTCTCCTGAGCAGCTGCAGAGGTACCCGGAAGCCATCTGGCCGAAACAGCAGGGGTTAAGATACAAGCTAAAGCTGCAGCTCTTCTAATCTAGTTTGACAGTTTGTACTGATCAGGTTAACAGGGATAATTTCTCTTTGGCTTGTACAGAGACATGAAAATTTAATCTGATTTGCTATTAATTACACTGTCCAATCATTAACATGATGTTTCACTAAATAGAGAAAATCTATTCATATTGTAGAACCAAATGAATCAACCAAAGCACAATAACAGAAAAGTTTTGCCCCTCAAGTTCAGCAGGAAGGCTGTACTACCACTGTGATCAGGCCACACACTTTGCTGTTTCTCGCTATTAGGGGTGGGCTGTCCTGAGCTGTACATGCGTTTCCAGTTTTTTTCTGGGGAATCACACACATATTTTTGAGATGATCGGTAAAGAATACCAAAGAATACTGGTTTTGGGAACATACTGAAATTAATTGGCCTGTAAATAGAATAAATAATTATCTCTTGAGTGAGAGCAACATAATGTTTTACCAAATAAATGACTTTCTCATTCTTTTATTAACAAGTATTTATTGAATAAATTATTCAGTGTTATGTGCTATGGTGGAGGCTGGTAGTGTTCAAGAGAAATTGACACAGATCTTGCCTTCTGAAGTCTATAGTGTAGGCAAAGGAAACACACTCACACACAGAGACAAATATATATATGTATATATATGTGTGTATTCAGAAGATGATTTGCTAGTAGTTATGAAAAATTTATAATGAAAAAGAGTCAAAGTGATCTTAGACTATATGGTAAAAGAACTGGATGATGCAACCTGACATGGGGAAGAAGGAAAAAACCCACCATTATGAATGTTCTGAGGAGGTAATTGGGTTTAAGGAACTCGAAGAGAACAAGAAAGAGGCAAAGGGTAAGAATTAGGCAAGAGGAATATCCTTGTAGGCAATGAGAAATCCTTGGACGAGTTACATGTCGTTTGATGGTGTGACAGATAACGTTGATTTGGGCTTTATTTTAAGGGCAGTGGGAAGTCATTGAAGGTCTGTAGGTTTACTTGATCTCCAGCTAGTAGATATTTTTGCAATTTCCCAATGGCCAACCCACTAAAAAATTCTTCAATCTGTTTCAGAAACTTTGACTGAAAAAAAAAGATGTATGAACAGAGCAGATGAGGCATTTCCAATGCTCATCTGCACGGAAGGCAAGGCCAAGCCCCTGAGATGCTGGAAAGTAATTACACTTCCACTCTAGATCCATGTCTTAACCACAAGGACTGTGTTCAGCAGGCTCTCTTTCATAATTGAGGGTAATTACAAGAAGTTAAAACTAGATTAGACACAATTAGACCCTATACAACAGGGAGCTCTGCGGGTGGTCGGGAAGGGAGTAGGAAGGACTAGCTGGGAAAGTGTTTCCCAAACTGCTTGGAATTCTCTTGCTTATTTTGTCAGTGGAAGATTTGGGGGTGTTTTTTCTGTGCTCCCGGTGTCTCTCTAACTGGAGAGGACCAGCAGGTGGAATAAGGCAACTCTCTGCACGCACTCTCTCTCTCTCTCTCTCTCTCTCTCTCTCTCTCTCTCTCTCTCTCTCACTCACTGATACCTGCTCAAGATTAGCTTTTTCCTCAAGCAAAGGGATTCATATGTCAGAAGTCAGTAGATGGAAACTAAGAGGGAAGTAGCTGGCAATTGTATTAGATTCACCTAACGATGTCTTATTTTAATGACTACTTTTTTGTCCTGCTCTTGATCTCAGTATGATGGCAGAGATATGCAAGTATGAAACCTTGTCTTCAAGGAGCTTCTAAATCTGTTTGGGAAGTTCAGTATGGCTGGAGCCCAAAATGGTAAAAGACAAAACTATGAGAATGAGCGCAAGTGGTGTCCAGAGGCCAAGCAGAGAAGCTCTGACTTCATCCCCGGGACACAGGAAAACTACAGAGGACAAAAATATTAACATAGAAAGGACAAGGCTAGTGTTGGATTCAAGAAACCTCCACCTGTCCACTGTGGGGAGGGTGGGTGGCAGCCATGTCGAGGAGGAAGATTAGGGTGGTTCTGTTGGGGCTGTCTGAGGAGGGTAGCAGGAGTGCAGCAGGACAGGAACTGGGAGGGGGGGTAGTAAAGGAAGAAAAAAAATGACTTACTTCACTTTCTTTATCCAACACACATGCGTTGTTTGTGTTTCATTTTTGATTCATTTAAGCAACAGATAATTGTTTTTTATGTACTTGGAACAAAACATCATGCCAGGGGAAATCAAGAGGAATAAAGATGATACTATTCTGGTCTTCAAGGGGCCTGATTAACTTCTCAGGTGAGAAGAACAGTCAATATATACCCTAGGAGTTTAGAGATGATTTTGATCAGTGAAGAGACAGATGTTCTAAGAACCAAGCAAAGGAGGTGTTCAGTAGCCTCGAGGAGAGGCACAGTGAAGGTCCACGTGGGGCAGGAGCTAAAAGGGAAGAACCGGAGGATAAAGAGGCAGGATGGTAGGGTACTGCAACTACGTGTATATGTAGGTGTGTACACAGTTACATAATGTAGCCCGCGCACCTTGATACCACCAGGTGTTTCTGTCACATTCTCCCACACTCACAAAGAAGAAGGGAGAGAGAGGCAGAGGAGATTTAAGGCTTGAAATGATTGCTGCAAGCTGGTTCTTTTCTAATTTTCTCTTAAAAAGCACTTGCATCTGGTGCTGTATCCTGATGGAGTCACATGTGTTCTGGTAAAGTTAATCTTATTGTGCATGAATTAACCTGGAAAGCCTAAGCACTCCAGGGTGTAGGAAAAGAGCGATGGTCTCTGCTCTGCACTCCATGTCCCTGAGGGAGTTTCCATCGTCTGAACCCCCAAGTTCACAGTCTAGTGCTTGGCTTTTCTTGGAGAGGCCCAAATGGGTGGGAAACAGGACTCCCTCGAGATGTTGAGGGCCCTTAACTCTTCCTGGCATATGTGCACTGGCTCAGAAGTCTCCTCACTGCCATTTTCACATCCTTGTTTCT
Organism: Ctenodactylus gundi; assembly: GCA_004027205.1. Lineage (NCBI taxonomy): Eukaryota > Metazoa > Chordata > Mammalia > Rodentia > Ctenodactylidae > Ctenodactylus > Ctenodactylus gundi. The sequence goes on along the minus strand of PVKB01003065.1, from coordinate 221,687 downwards.
CAGGCTGTACACGATGGGATTGATCATGGGCGTGACCACAGTGTAGAGTAGTGAGAAGATCTTGTGGAGGGCAGCAGCCTGGGTTACTGTGGGGATGGCATACACTGTTCCCAGAGTTCCGTAGTACAGAGTGACCACGATGAGGTGAGACGAGCAGGTGGAGAAGGCCCGTTGTTTTCCTGCAGCTGATGGGATCTTGAGGACAGTAGCCACAACACGAATGTAGGAGGCTACTGTGAGCAGGAAAGGCACCATAGTGACAAAGGAAGCCATGAGGAAAGTGGTTTTTTCCACTCTTTCGGAATCAGAACAAGCTAGCTTCAGCACAGGCGCCAGGTCACAGAAAAAGTGGTCAATCTCAGAAGCTGCGCAGAATGGAAGCTGGAAAGTCATGGTGACGGTAACCACAGGAGTCAGGAAACCACCTAACCAAGAGCCACCTGTAAGCAGGATGCACGTGCGAGTGCTCATGAGGGCTGGGTATCGGAGGGGGCTGCAGATAGCAAGGTAGCGGTCATAAGACATAGCTGCTAGCAGAAAACACTCCACTACTGCCATGGAACCGAAGAAGTAAAATTGGGCCACGCAGCCTGCAAAAGAAATTGTCCCAGGACTCGAGAGAAGAGTCTGCAGCATCTTAGGGGCAATGGATGTGGTGTAGCAGATCTCAAGAAAGGAGAAATTGGACAGAAAGAAGTACATGGGTATTTGGAGACTGCGATCACTGGAAAAGACTGACAAGATGAGAATGTTCCCCAGCAAGGTCACTACATAGATTCCCAGAAATAACCCAAAAAGGAAAAACCGTAATCCGTGGAGACTCCCAAATCCCAGAAGGAGAAATTCTTTTATCACGGTCAGATTACTCATACTGGTTAGATTCAGGAACCAGGTCTAAGAAAAAGAAAGAAGTATAGCCAGTTAGACAAAGAGCTGTGTTACCAAAGGGGAGAAACAGCACCAAAAATGCAGCCAGCACGTAAAGCGAAGGCTTTATCTCTTCTTCCCTGAGATACGTTTTTTCAAATTTTGTTCTACTAGGTGTATTTACCTAATAGTTGTAGTGAAATAAAAAATTATACCCCAGAGAGTGAACAGAGAAGGCGTCTCCTCTGCTCTTTTCCACTCTTTTACTTGACATAACTGGTGACGAATCTACCTTTGGGAGTCTCTCAGTGGGAGGCAAATACTTTCTAATGGGGAAATGGCGCAGAAGTTTCTTTCAACTTAATATTGCCTAAACTTCTGAAACTCAGCTTTTAAGGCTCAATAGAAATGTGAGTCCAGAGTCTTCAAGTAATATTCAAATTCAGATAAATTTTCTTTCTCACTGAACCTCCAAATCAGGGTGGGTTTCACCAGGTTCATAACTGAGGGAGAAAGGGAATTTAGAATTATTGATCTGAAAGTACTTGTAAAAGAAATAGAAATTATTTGTCAGGCTCTGGAGATATGTAGCTGATTGCTTCCATGGCTTCAAATTCCAGTGGAAATTCTGGGGGAAATGTATGTAAAGTTATTCACTTGAAGTGTTAGAGAAGAAAAACATTCCATCCTTCATAAACGAAAATGACATTCCTGACTCACAAGTAGTAGGATGTGCATTTAGAGTTATTTTCTTTCCAGCAGCAGGGATGGATGAGCAGTGAGTCACGGAGGAAGCTTCCCCTTCCCCACAGGCTCTTTGTGGTGTGCAGAGACCTGTATTTGTACAATGGCTGTTGGGTCTTAATGCCCAGGCTGGGGTAGGATTAGAAATCGTTCCGTGTTGTGGTCTAAATTAGGGGTGAGCGCGAGGCCGGATAAAGGTGCTAGATTCCATGAGTGTTCAAAGCTGAAGGCTCAATCTGTGAATCAGGGAATCGAGCAAAGTCATCTTTGCTGCTTTGGTTTGAGTGATGACAACACTTCCCTGAATGTTACAGAGAAGCTGTAATTTTGTAAGTGATATCCTAGCTGAAAAGCACGTAAAGGGAATCTTATTAAGAACACTCGTGTAATATGAAAGAATTTCCCCATAATTTGCCCTTCACATCAATATGCTGGTACACCTGCTTGTGTAAAGGAATATCCACCTCTAGTGGAGGGATCTAGGACTTTGGGGCTGCCTGAGGTAGTACTGACTATGATTACAGTGTATAAGGAAAATCAATCAGCAGCTGAGTTTGTCCCTGGGGGAGACAGCTGCTTCTTAATTGGGGGATTAAGCTGCAGCATCCTCTTACCATTTTACCCTGCCTTCAGAGACTGCCAGCCCGCATTCAGAACCAACATTAGCATCATTAGATTTTTATCATTCAATCCCAAGTCTCATTAATTAGTAATGAAATAAACTTGATTTCCCCCTTTGGCTTACAGGCATGTTCCTTGGTGCCTCCAAATTCAAAGCGTACAGCCTGACTAAATCGTCTCCCATCCTCTCTCTTATTGGAGTGAGCAGAAATTAATGTAGATGCAAATGAGTGGTTTTGGCTCAGGACTTTCCCTTGTTTCATTCATTCAGTCAGTTTCTCACTCACTCCAAGTCTTTAGATACATGCTACATACTATCAGTCTAAAACTGTAAACAAGATAGCCATGGCCCCCATATTCTTAGAACTTATGTTCTAGTGGTGGGAATAGATATGAAATAGGCAATTTTACTGATAGGCAAAATTATTATTGTGTTAAAAGCTTTAAAAGGAAAAATAGGACCTTGATACAAAGAATAATATGCATGGAAAGTTGACCTGCTTTTGAGAGTTGGTCGAGGAGCATCTCTCTGAGGGATAAGTCGTGTTTGGGCTGAGATCTCATGAATAAGGAGGAGCTAGCTCTGAGAAGAATCAGAAGAACACTATTAGAAGTAGAGAGGTGGCAGGTGCCAAGGCCTCAAGTAGAAAAAAAAAAGTCTGAGCTACTAAAAGAGTTAAAATATGCAAGAATACAGCAAGAACAGAACAACCACTGAGTTGGGCGCAGTGCTTTTTTTGTAATACCAGCTACTCAGAAGACTGAGGCAGGAGGATCACAACTTACCAAGTCTCTGTCTCAAAAAAAAAATTTTTTTTTAAAGAAGGGCTGAAGATATACCTCAGCACTTTGTAGGCCCAATCAGTGTCAGATAAAAAAAAAAAAAAACAGAAAGCAAAAATAAAAACAAAATAACCAACCACTGTGATGACAGCAAGAGGTGAAGGCAGTGAGGGAAAGAAGGGTAGGAGGTGAGTCTGTAAAAGGCACGATCTCATTTATATTTTCTAAAGACCCTGCAGGCTTCTTTGTGGAGAAAGGATTGTAGGGGCTGCGAAAGAAAGCAGGGAAACTGGGAGGAAGCTAACACAATCGCCCAAGAAAGATGGCAGATAAGATGCAACAAGATGGCGAACCTTAGCGTAGGGCTTTTTACATAGCGGCATTAAGGTGTCATTGCGCACTGTTTCGTACGTGTATTATAATTTACCACTAGAGTTTATCCCAACACAGTGATATGGACTGCACATGAATTGCACTAGTAGACAGCATGAAGTACAAGAAGGAATTAGGGACGAAACTCATATTTTTGGTGTCAGCAACTGAGTAGATGATTGTGTTATTTTTTTCTGACGTGGACTGATCAAGCTGATAATTTAGTTGAGGGAAGAATTTTTTTCTCCCTCATTTCCCTTCTTCCTTTTTTCTTTCTTTTTTTTCCCCTGTTGGCAGGTCTAGTGAGTTCTGATCTATTTTTAAGATGACAGTTTCAATCTTCAGATAGATCACTAACCAGGTTGACAGACAGAGTCCAGGCCCTGAGAGATACAATTTCTCAGTCCCTACACAACAATCTCTTAAACAAAAGACGGGAAACTCTTGTCCTTCGTCTTGAAAAAAAAAAGATCAGAAAAGAAGACAAACAGGTCAGCATGACCTTTGCTCACTGGGTGGAAATGCTCAAAGCTTAGGATTAACAAGTGCATGTCAGGAACATCTTTTCTGCACTTAGCCCAGGAGAACACACTTTGACGGGGATTGTCAGGCTCCCTTTAAGTGAGTCCTTAAAAGACCTTCAGTAATGACGAGCCCACTACCCAGAATTTTTAATAATCAAAAAAATGAGTTCAGTCAAGAAAACAAGTTTCAAGAGGACTTTGTGGGGGTCAGGATACTTTTAGTCTGACTCATTCGGTCTGTCTTCACTTGTAGTTAGGCTCAATCAAAATTAAGGCTCCAAATGATGGCTGGAGGCTCTGCTAGATCTTCAATCAGTAAAAAGTGATTCAAGTACATCATTATTCTCAAGTCACTACGTAGGGACAGTGGATTCAGATATCTTTGTGCATTTTTAAGCAAACGCAATAAAAAAAAAAACAGGTTTGTTCTTTTAACCTCCAGTTACTCAGAAAATCTAATTAGCCATATCCCCTCCACTCCTTTCCCCTGGTAGTCCCGTAATCAGGATTTGTCTCAATATCGATTTCCCATGTCATTCTAGTCACCAGAAGGTGTTCATTAGCTTGAAAAGCACTTTGAGCAAAGACCTGAAATACTGCCCCCAAGTTCATGTCTTCCATCACCTAAGATATTAATATCTACAAACTACATTGATAAAACTGAAAGCACAAAAACACAGGTGATGGTGGAGAGACGAGCTGCAGGAGCCTTACATCATTACCTCTTCTAAAGTCAACCCAAAAACCCTCTTGGAAAAGAGGCTAGTAAGGAGGAATCTGAACAACACCTGCAGGTTGGCGGCTGGAAAGAAGTGCACAGCCTGACAATGGAGTGGTGATCTGGTTATACCAAGCAGGTCTCCAAGGTGCTCTCTAGCTCTTGACCCCACTGCTATCCAGTAACACAAAGTTTAAGCAACACACACACACACAACATTCGAACTTACACTTGGATCTTTATTCTCCCACAGTATAAATGGCTGCTAATGGGCAATTGTTTAATGATAATGAACAGGGTAGTTTTGGAAGGTAAAGATCACCTTGGTAGCCCAAGCCTCACTCTTTACATCAACCCCTTGCTCCAAATATGAACTAATCTGCTCCTGAAAGTGGTATCTGGGAGAAGCATCAGGCTGGTAAGCAGAAAACTCCCCAGAGAAGGTTTTTGAAAGGACTAAGAAGGAAAGAGATCTTCAAGAGGTCCTATGCCAGAGATATCCTACTAAGCGGAGGAAGCGGATGATTTTGATCAATTCTCTCTAAAAGCAGTGACCTTCTTGAATTATTGAAGTTTGAGCCATACAGAAGGAAATTTCAGGGGAAGGTATCTTTTTCCTTTGAAAACAACTTGTGGAACATTTACAGACAGCTCACATCTTAAAGGAACTGGACATTAATGCATGAAGCCCCCTGGTGTCCAGGGGAGTGATTCTGTTATTTGTGTTTTTGCACCTTGAGACCTGAAGACAGGAATTGCTGAGATGCCTCAGACAAGCATCATTGAGACCCAGAGACAGACCGTGAGCTAGGCATTTTTGAGACCCGGTGACAATTATTTCTAATTCAACTATATTCTTTGGTGCCAAATACTTTCTTTTCCTGTTATGTTCCATTTGTCAACAGGACAGACAATGAAACGGAACAGGAAATGTCTTGGATCAAATGATACGTGATGTGTCATTGTGTGACGTGTCTTGCCTACGTATGAAGAATGGCAACAATTATCTTGGTAAGTTTTACAAAGAACAAGAAGCTTCTGCTGTTGTTTTCAACTCTCAAGACTTTACATATAAAATTTAAGGGAGGTGTGTCTAAATAAACTAGATAAATAGTTAAGTTTATAGTTTACTCAGCAAATATACACTCTATGGCTATTATTTTGTATCAGAAATTTGAAATTGATGGAATTCAGAAAGCATTCAGTTGATAGATATCCTAAGAGGGAAAAAAAATGGATTCACAAGGCCAGAATCCAGTTTGAATGAATTTATTTTAAACAAGTTATATATATATATATATATATATATATATATATATATATATATATATAAAGTTGACTTCTGTTCATCTTCCTGTCTAAGGCAAGAAATGCCATTTCTTAGACTTTCCATGTTTGTTGCATTCCCTTACATGTACGAGAGCTGACAAATCCCGATTTATCATTTGAGCATCTGCCTGCGTCCTCATGGTGCTAGGCATCTCACTATCGGGAGTGTTTATTTTCTTGTATCTTTCGTTTGACTTGAATGACAGAGAAACCCTCAGGACCCCGCCTGCTTCCTGCTCTTTAATCTCTTGCCTGTAGTATTCCTGAGCTCTATCTATCCCTACTCATTTTCTTTTGTAATTTTCCAGTTCCCAGATTCCTACTTTTCTCTGATAGTGACACATTTAAAGCTGCTAGGAAGCTACTACAGTGGCGGTAACATGGTATCTTGGTTCATACTAGAGGACTTACATCACAGGAAAGCTGTATGTTGTAGTAGTTAAGTGCATGAACCCTCTGAGTTGGAATTCTGGCTCCACCACACACTATGTGTGTGTGTGTGTGTGATTCGGAGCAAGTAATTAAACCTCTCAGTGCTTCAATTGTATTCTCGCTGAAAAAAAAAAGAATGATTTCATTACAAAACCAACTCATACTGTGCTCTTTAGGACTGAATGAGATACTTCCAACGGAGTTGGCAAGACACCCAAATGATCTCATTCTCGTTTGAAAACGTATCTAGGTGTGTGTATGACTGTCACAGAATTGTAAGTGCCTCAGTGTAAGCCCCACCTCACAGCTTCTCAGTCGTTTTCCCTGATTGCCTTCACGTACCTAGGACCAGAAGTGAGTGCCCCCTTGGACCTTGCAAAATGTTTACTGCTGTAACTTTTTCCTTCTGACCGGCTCTAATATATAAGCTTTGTCTTGGGTCACTGAAAACAGAAACCCAGGTGGATTTTTCTTACCTTTCCCTGTCCCTTTCCTCCTCGTAAGTCCTGGCCACCACAATCTCATAGTCTGGATGCTTCATCCATCCTGACACAAAAGCAGGACCCACCTCCGAGAACTTTCCCCATGAGGCTGCTGCTCTAACTGCTGAACTTAATATCGTGCTGTAACTTTCTCCCATTAGGGACTTGGGTCCTTTCTGTTTGCTTAATATGCTGTATCCATGAAAACCAATTTCCCTTAAGCCTGGATCTCAAAGGTGCTATTTTCCCCCTCCCGTGAGAAAAGTAAATAAAATGGCAGTGGGTACAAAGAGCACCCACGCTGTCTTGCGCCAACAAAATTTTTATCAAATCCTAAGTTCCGAAGTTTACAGGTTTACAAGTTCAGAGGAGCCAATTACTCCCCTGAAACGTCTCTGTTTTGATGAACATACCCAACCCTCAGTGACACTGAGATTTTGAAACATTTTTATTTCTAGGTACATTTCCTCTTGCTTTCTCTGACACATTTTACATTTGCTGATTTCATGTTCACATTATCTCTGAAGCCTTTCCCACTATTGATACTTTAGTACTCTTAAGAGTTCTTTTTAATTTAAGGTATTCTTTAATTTGTAGTTATATACAATTCAATTTTTAAGGAGGTCCCCAAATTCAACACTGAATTTAAATCCATGATGGAAATCTTTGCATACAGTAGGTACTTCATAATTACTGGCTGCATAAAATTGAGGTCTATAAATATTATTATTTCCTTCTGATTATGTTCAGTAACAAAGCAATAGTTTAAAAAGAGTGTTTTCAAGCGTTTGCCCACTTACCCTCAGTCTACTACTCCTAGATAGTCAAAATGCTGGTTCTTGAAAATGGAGAGGAAAATAAACATGATTAAGATGTGATATGGTTTGCAAATTTGACCCAATATATATGCGCACAAAATACTCAACTTCAATGTAACCATTATGCATTGCATATATAGATATCAACAAAAGGGGGGAAAGATGTGCTATGTATGTGTACCATTTCCTCAAGATGAGTGTAATGTTATATATTGCAAGAATATTCTAATAAGAAATAATAATTATCGGAAAGAAAGAAGTTGAAGTCCTTTGAGTGAGGAGCTACAGAGCCTAACCGCTGCACTAGCCCAGGAGGAAGAGTTCACCAAGCAAATTCATAGTGTAAACAAAGTCACACGGTCATGCTTAACCTCCTCATGAGGACTGAACACACCCAGGATAAATCAATATTGCTGATTATAAGTGATTTGTGTTTATTCATTAAAATGGATATCTCAGCTCTTCGAGAACATTTTAAAGCTATTATTTCGAGTTATTGAATATACTCAAGAGGAAAACAGCTGCAATTCAAATTCTCATCCTATTATTCAGCCAGAAAATATTTACATGCATAATATCTCACTATGGGCATATCTAAAATTATACAATGATTTTGTTTCATTAAGAAGTATTCATTTTAAATTTTTGGAAAACTACTTCAATTTCAACTGCATTAGAAAGCTTCACAATAAAAGGCATCCCGCATGAAATTTGGGAAAATGAGGACTATTTTGCAATATAAATACTTTTCTTGTTCCTACTTCTCTGTCGTATAAATTTAGATGCTTAAGTAATACATTTTCTTAAAGCAAGCCTTCCCTGTCATTTAAACTTACCTTTATTCCAATTACTAGAATCTAGTAACCTGGGATCCAAGATTTCTGTGGACTTCCGCTGGCTACAATAATCCTAAATTTTCTTTGGTATAACACATTCTAAGCCAATTCTCAACCTCCTCCTCCTCCTCCTCCTCCTCCTCCTCCTCCTCCTCTTTCTCCTTCCTCTTCTTTTTCTTCTTCCTTTCCTAGTATAATGTAACATCTTTAAGGAAGGCATTGGGAGCAAAACTGGTTTCACTCTTCTGGAATGTCCCCCTCAGGGAGCAACTAGGTAAGTTTTCCTGGCCTTTCCCATGTCTTTGTTTCTTAGCAGGAAAATCAATCTGGAAGAGACCTCACCACACAGATGATAGACTTCGCACACTGAGGAGCCTGGACACATTCCTGTTGGTGGTGGTGGATTGTAGAATGGGACTGACAGGGTGGATATTTGACAAGAGAGTCTATAGGAAAATGTCACATCCATGTTCAGATGCCGAGGAAGTATTGGGATTCCTCAGGAGTACAGGGTTGCTTAACAATTGCACAGGGGTGGAGAAATCACATTCTCAGAAAGGAATCCACCAAACCCCAATGTAGCCTCCTAACTAGATGGATGACCTTGGACAAATAGCTAACTCAGTGGATTTAATCTGCCTTATCTGTGACTGGGGTATTCATTCATTGTTGTGTCATATAAATGCAGGTGCTCTCTACGAGAACTGTCTACTAAAATATGTGCTCAATAAAAGTTAGTTTCCTCCCCCATCTTCTTTTGTTTCTTTGGCGAAAAATGGAAAAGGGTGATGAGCTTCATTCACGGCAAGAAAAAGCAGCTGGAATACCACAGTGATGTTGTGATTAGAGTTCTGGGGCCAACAGAACAAGAATCTTGGGTTTTTTGGTCGAATGGCATATAAAATTCGAAGTACCTTAAAGCTTAATTTACTAGACTGTATTTCTTGTAGGCAAAAAGATGACCAGAGTTCACATGCTTTGCTGAATAGTTGACATTCCAGAGGACCCCCATGGAGCTGATAGGTGGCCCCATGCCAGCACAGCTCTGTGCACTAAGCAGGACTTATTTAGGAGAATGAGCTTAGGAATTTGATGACTAGTTCTCAAAGTTTACTTGTCTTCATACTGAAAGCAAAGTTTGGGCTAAGCAATCTTCAAGAGCTGAAGATGTCACTGCTATGGAGTGGTGATTGGGATCTGGGCAGGCTACTAAGTGCCATTACATAAAGGACTCTAATTTCCTGCTCTGTATTTTTATTGCAGGTTCCAGATGGAGAATTGGATCATAAGTTTAATGAACCCCTCTTGTAAGAATTTGTAATAGATAGAAGGGTGGTTTTCATCAAAGCTTAAGTGGTAAGGAAAAGGGACGAGATCTGAGGTTGTCATAGGAACCTCTTTCCCCTCAAGGGCCATCAGCAGGATTAAATAATGGCCGTGGTGCACACTGGCAAGACTAAGGATCCTACAATAGGGTGAAGAACAAGATGGAAAAGAAAACATGTGGGTGTAGGCGACAAGAGAAGAAAGGAAGAAAAGAACAGGGCGCTAGTGCTACCACGAACTTAAATCACTTCACAGTCTGGTTGACTAAGCTTGGACTCCTCTACATTTTCTCTTTTCTCCCTGTGAGCATGCATTCTCCAGCCACGTTCAGACAACTGATATTTACTAAGTGCCTGTTTCCGTACCACGCAATGTGGAGGGGGCTGTGGGCTATGTAGATGCAATCAGAAGGTAGCGAGAGGGCGAAGGACCATTGAGTGTGCCGCAGAAGCGGATGGCTCTGTGTTAAGGTGGGATGGAAAATGCCAAGAGAGGAGTTCATGGAAAGTGCTAGAGTTAGAAGCAGCCGAGAAAGCGCTGGACTTGGAAGGGTGCAAAGGATTTCAGTAGGTGTGATTGGGAGATGACACCAGAGGCAAACAGACTGGCTGGAGCAAAGGGACAGAAGAGGCTTCTCCTTTTGTTTTTCTTGCACCAGAAACCGTACCGAGTAGTCTGGAAAACTCTATCTCATCAAGTTCCAATGAGGAACTCCATGAGTCAGGATTCTAATTTTATTCTCTGTTTTATAATGTGGAAACTGAGTCCAGAAAGGTTATATTAAATGTCAAATGTCACATCACTACGAAGAGGCAGAGCCAGGTTCCAACCTTGAGCCTGACTGCATCTGAGGCCATGCATGCACTCAGCCAATGCACCATTTGCAAGTCAAGGTATGGAATGAGTGCAGTACGGCTGGAGCCCAGGGCACGTGGGAAGGATGAGGGGGAGAGGCAATTGGAAAGGAAAGGGGCCTGTGGCCAAACTGTGGAACATCTTTTCTGGCAGTCTAAGGAGTAGAGGCTGGATCTTGTAAACAATGAGAAACCATGAGAAGCTTTAAAGCAGTGGACTGACAGTCAAAGTGGTGCTTTAGGACGATTAGTCTGTCAGCAGTGCGGATGATGGATGGAAGAGGAGAGAGCTATGGGCAATTAAGAAGCTATTGAACACACTAGTCTGGGCCGGGTAGTGTACGAAGCACATGGGGTAGGAAAGCCAAACGGGGAATGAACAGAGAAAAGACATTGTGAAAGGAAAGAAAATCTGGAAGTAATTGGACGTGGGCATTGGAATGAGATGATGGTGGGAAGGGAAGGGAAAAGACAGGAAATGAATAAGAAACACTGAGCTTTGGTGCCTTTGTGAACGAGAGAAGGGTGGCGCCAGTCACGGAGTGGAGAGCCTGCTACCTTCGAGAGAATTTTGGACTTTGAAACTGGGAGCAATCTCTAAAAAGTGACCCTTGCAACTGGGATAAAGGGTATGATCGTCCTGAGATGAGAAGAGTCAATAGAGGGCAGAAGCTTGGGATATGGCGCCGTTGAGTTGGTGTGGCAAGGAAATACAGTTGTGTGGAGATAGGCAAGGGGAATCGGGAGATGTGGGAAAACGTGCCAAAGGAGCTCCTAGAAGTTTGAGTGATCACCATTGTAAGTGCAGGAGAGAGGTCCGAGAGAAAGGAAAATGCGATGATACTATTGATTTTGATGATTAGAAGATCCTTCGTGATCTCTAGTGAGAAGTTCCAAGACCAAGCCATGCTTAAGGGAGTGAAGAAAGAAGGGAGTAGAGGTAGAAAAGTAGAGACGTGAGTGTGGAAAATGTCCAGGAGAACTTTTTTTGTTGAGAACAAAGGGACAATATGGGTGCTAGGACTACTGAAATGTCCTGGAGGAAAAATTCATTTAGTAAGTTCATCAACTGAAGGGAAACATTTGTGAACTGACGTTTCTTAGAGCCGTTGTAGAAATTAAAGACAAGTAAGTGGGCTCAGGAGTGACAGTGGCGGGAAAAGATTCAGATGAGGATGGAAAGGGGAAGGATCAAGAGCTAGGTGACATATCTGCTTTGCTAAGTAAGGATGCTATCGTCCTTGGAAAATGCAGTGAGAGAAAGGAAACCAACCACCAACATGGAAATGTTTGGAGTGGATAGACGTTAAAACTAGACACAGTCTGCATTTTTGACAGTCTGTGCAGTGCACACTGGCTGCTCTCGGTGTTAGTAGTAGATGATCCTCACTAGGCAAATAAGCAGAGCTGGAGCTGAGAAACCCAGGGGTGCAAGTCTCCCTCAACTGGCAAAGGATCTGGCACACAGGAAGTGCTCAATGAATATTTTTGGAATAAATAAATGAGCAAGTGGGCAAGATTTAAAACAGCCACTGCAAAACATGAGCTATGAACATAGGAGCTATGTCCTCAAAGTGAATAAAAGAATGATAGACCAACATCTACTAGAACAGCCTGGATGAGCAGCAAGTGGTACTAGAGTTGGTGAGGATGTGGGACAATTGGGTTGTTCATAGCCTCCTGGAGGGAGAGTACATTGGTACATTTGAAAGTATTTAGCCGGCCATATTTGCTAAAGCTAACCATGTTCATGTCCTATGATCTAGCAAATCCACTCTTCAGTATATACGTCAAAGAAATCATAGGAGTAGTTCGCCTATGATTATGATGCCCATAACAGGACAAAGAAACCCAGTGTGATCCTAAAGGTTAAATTGCTTTTTTCACTTGCTTGTCAACTACATGACATGGTTCCTGTGTCCAGCTCTTCACATAGGTTGTGGATAATCCTCCCAGCGTGCCAATATGTGCTCTATTGCTTTCAGTTTGCAGGTAAATAAAGGCTAAAAATCGTGTCCCCAAAATCACTTGTCCAAAGAGGCTGCTATAGTTTTTCCTGATCGGTGAGATACGAACTTAGTTTTACCTAGCCCCTAAATCCATACTCCTTCTGTTCAATCAATTAAAAAAAGGTTTTTCTCAAGTTTTGCAGAATTTAGAAAGGAAGTGTGGTGGGATGCAGTTGGACACAGGAAGGATTCGCCTAGGGTCATGACTTGCTTGGTCTTCATTGCTAAAGGCAATGATCAGTGCCACAGCCAAGTAATGTCCTTCCCCCTTTTCTAGCTGTCACCCACTCTGTGTAATTGTTGATCTGAGAGCCAACAAGACTTTTAGACATGCTGGGGGAGTAGTGAACACTTCCCTTTCCAACCCTCTCACCTACCATGAGGGCACATATTTAATACATGCATTCATATACATGTGCATGCACAGATCTTTAAAGCTATTTCTTTAACTATCTTTTCATTGTAGAAGGGTGGTTAAATACTCAAAGAAGTGTTCATGGCCAAGGTAACTGACTGTCTTTAACCAACAAGTTCAGGACTATAGATAAATACTATCCCCATTCACCTGGGCTCTTGCCCTAATCTCCTTCTAACCAGAAGGATTTGAGAGCTCTCGTCAAGTATCTCAGACTATTTCTTTGCTTTTCCATGAATGTCAGAACATCCATAATTTCTCCACAATCTAACATTTTCTCCCCGAAGAGCTCCCTCCCAGACCCTATGCCATTAGTCTTTAATAAAAAGTAGTCCTGGGAAGTGAGAATCTAATCGAGGAAGACTGAGCCCTGGAAGGCACGGTAAACTTGGGGAACACGGATCTGGGTGCAAAGGCTGTGACTTTTGCAGGTCTTCCCTTCCTCCCAAACCAGAACCCTGCAGCACAAGCCCTGTTGCTCTCTTTGTCCTTTCCCTCTCTCCCTCCCTCAAGTCGGGCGTCTTAGGCTAGAAGAAGAGAATTAGTTGTCATGGTAACCTGTAACTGTGCCTGATAGCCTCTTGTCTCAGCCAGTTCTAGGCCTCGGACATCTGTTCTGAGTTCACCATTTCTAATGTTCCCAAATCTGAGCCAGGACCATATGCCCAATTGCACAGTGTGTGTAGGTGATGAAGCCCTCACCTGCATCCAAGGTAAGAGAAGCAAGAAGATGGAATGATGCAACAGAAAATAGTGCTTAATAGGAGCTCTCTGGAAACAAGGAGGCCAGAGCTATGAAGTAAAGCTAATTAAGGGCTTGCTACCTGCCAGCCACAGTAACATCTTGTCCTTTATTTCATTTAATTCTCTCAAACAACTTTATGAAATAAGTGTCATTATCTCCACTACACAGATAAAGAAAATGAAAACTCAGAGAGACAAAGTGACTTGCTGAATATTGCAGTTATGATTTTTAATTTAGACCTTTTTTGAGTTTCCAAAACTTAATCTGTTTGTATTATACTAGTGTATGAATCTTCATATTTGGAAAGAAAATACGAACTGTACTGAAGTCTTATTTCCTTGGCTCATGTTCTTGTAAATCATTCACAACCTTTCCCCAGAATAGACAGCCTCCTGCAAGTGTGGCCCCTCCACAGGCACCTGGTCCTCTGTGAACCCCTTCACTCCTCTTCTAGGGGCTGGAGGAATGGCTCACTTCTAAGTACTTGAGTTTGACTCCCTAGCACCACATAAGCTGGGTGATGTGGCGTACACCTGTAATCCCAGCATCTGGGAGGCTGAGACAGGAGGATTGCCAGAAATCCAAGCCAGCCTGGGCTCCATAGTGAGATCAGGACCAGCCTGGGCTGCAGAGCAAGACCCTGTCTCAAAAACCAACCAAACAAACAAAAAACCAAAACACACCAAACGAAAACAAACCCCTCTTTCTATCTTTCTGAGGTACTCTACAATTTCCTTCTAGCCAAACCCTTGCTTTTCCCAGGTTCTTCAGTTTCTCCGGTAAATCCCCAATCTTTTCCTTGCTAAGAGCATCTTTTCTGACAAAGAGATGAAGTAGGATGAGCGGGTTTCACGATACAGGCACATCAGAGGACATCTGGATAACTTTTTTATAGTGTCATAACAAACAGCCATCAGCTTGGTTTATAGCAAGGGTGGGGAACTTCTGGCCCCAAAATCATTTGGTCTGTCATGGTCAAGGCAACCCTCGCATTACGGGGTGAGTCAATTATATAATAATTAAGTGTTTTACCACATGTAGCAGGCTAAGTTTTAGGCAGAAAATTTTGTATGGCCCACAAATGATGTCACAAATACTCAAATGGGAGAGAAAAGGTTCCCTACCCGTGCTGTGCAACAGTGTAAGCTTATTCTCTTACAGTTCTGCTTGTTGGAGGTCTGCAACCGGTTTCACTGGACTATAGACCAGGATTAGACAGGGTGCTTTTGCTCCTTTAAGAGGTTCTAGAGCTGATTTTCCTGCTCCTGGAGCAAAAAACACTGTACGGTTTGGCTCAACACCGTAACAGGCTACAGTTATAAGGTCCTTCCTTGAAACCCATTCCCTGCTCTTCCATGGCAGTGAGTGTTGCTGTTCCATAAATTACAACCCTCACAAAGCCCCCTCGTCACAAGGGAGATTTTCTGCCCAGTGCTTACTTTGAGGACCAACTTTCACTGCACTTGGTAGGACTGGGGTAAAGTTCTGGTAAAGACAATGAAGAATGGGAATTTTAGAAGTCCAGACTCTGTAAATTATGGAAGAACTTATTTGAATGGGAGCGTGGGGTGTGCCTGGACCCTGATTAAATTTTCATGTCTTGGAGTGTCAGCAGCAGCATCATAAGCTCAGTGAGATTGTGATTTATGAGCACAGATGCAGAGTTGCGAACTGACTTTTTCTGTAAACAGCTGGCTCCCCATATTTTGTTCCTGTTCCAGAGCTCATCTAGTCTGTGGTTTAATACTCTTTCTTATATAAAAACTCATGACAAATTCTTCTCCAAGATCAGGGACAGGGTAAAGTTTGTTTCTCTTCAGAAACGTGTTTTCTTTACTCTGCCAGACAATGGCAGCAGTAACAAGGCACCCCCTTCGACACTCCAGTCAGAGGTTGGCATAAACCCTTCTGTTGCATGAATTTTGAGTCCCTTGAGGAAGATCAGGTGGCAGAGAAAGCCAAGGGAATTGCTTTGAGGTTACTCAAAACTGGGGAAGCAGGACAAGTCACAACTTTTGAAGGAAACGTCTGATCATCCATATACTAAGACCAGACAGGAGACCTGGAGGAAACCCAGGTAACTGATGACACCAGCACATTGCAAGCTGAATCATGGTACAGGGAGGATTCTCGGAAGAAAAAAAAAAAAAAACTAGGAAATGGGCTCGGCTTCCAAGGTGAGGAGGAGCCAGGAACGTGTAGGAAACTTATCTCAGTCAGGTCTTCCCCTCCAATATTGCTTATTTGGAGGATCAAGATGCTCTAGGAATGAGTGGCCTTTGGGCAGAAAAGACCTAATTGTCCATGGACTGACAAGAATTTTTAATGATATGATACCTCCATAGAAGGACATGGAAACTTTTTCTGTATGATTTGGTAAACATGTAAGTTTCTAGCTTCTTCTAACTCTTGAGTTCATTTCAATTATACATTCTTGCAACTTTTTAAAGTCAACTGAAGAAAATGCACCACATCTTTCAGAAATCTGTATGGATACCAGCATGAATGATATTACACAAGATAAGTGTAAACAGCATGTTTTTATTTTCACCTTGGTTGCTAGGAAACTCAATTCTAAACTCTAGTCTTGATTGTCTTAGCATCATCGAAGCATGGCTGGATGAAGAGGGTTCAGTGTGTCTTATTTGACCCCATCTTCTTTTTGTATTGCTTTTACTCTTTGTTAACAGATTTTAGTCTAATTGTACCAAGAGTTGATCCATATTGAAGCCACGTCTACTGATGAGAGATCAGGGAACAAATAAACATTAAGATATCAGCTATTTCTTTGGACGTTTATCAACTTCCTTATGTACTTTTCCTTGGGTAGTGCTGGTGACCTTGTCCACCCTTGTGCTTCAGATATGTTGCTATTGGCCACGGGGGATCTGGATATGTCATCTGGCAGGTAAGTGGAGTCATTGCTGCAAAAGAAAGTGAGCACCGTATTTTGTTAGATGCCTTTATTACCCGTGGCGTCACACTAACACTTTCCTTGTGTTTCTTGCCTTGGGAACCCCTAATGACAAGATGGTTTTGGTACTTCTGTAACTAACGCTCCTTTAATGGAATCCATGATGGATCTGCCTTGTGTTTGTCTATAGTGAAAAATGTTATAAGGAGGTTGCACTGTGTATTTTTTTTTTTGGTAACGACGCCTTAAGCTACTAAGGCCATTTGTTATTTTCTGAAAGCAAAGGATATAATACTCACTAATAAAATTCCCCTCACTGCTGGCCGCCCTCAGTTTCCTTCCTACAAGGTACTCCACGCTCGTGGGTCTGCATCCCTCCTCTCTCCTTCATCTTTCTTATGTCCTTAGAAGACGGGAGGGGGCGCCACTCCTTCTGTGCTGAGGAATTGTACACTGAATCACACATACGTCACAAATAAGAGCCAAGTTAAGACAGACTGCTCCCTTCTGTAGAGTCTAGGCTTCCCCCATTTCCTCTCCCTGTCTCCAGAGTCCAGCTTCCTTTAGCTACTGATTCTGGCATCAACTTGAAGACCTTGATCTTGACTCTATTCCCATTCCTGTGCACGATTCAGGTGTTGAAGTTCCCTTAATTCAATTTCTCCAAGAACTGAAAACCCAAATGTGCCTGTTGTATTGTCTGGATGTATTAAGCTCCTGGAAGAGGTTTTGTGCTGGGCGCAGTGATTTGTATGGGGAAGCGCAGGGTGGTGGGGACTGCGGAGCAGCTGGAGGCTTTGCTCTAAGGAGCCTGTGACGGAGGTGAGGAGAGCAAAAGGGGTTGCCCTATCATGGAGCCAGGCTGAGTTGCTTTGGAGAGGTGAAAGCGATGTCAGGGTAAGGAACGTGTGATTTGCAGCTCAGCCCAAATTCTGGGCACAGCCCTGACTCATAGTTCTACTGTCAAAAGGATGCCAGTTCCCAGTAATGGGGGAAAGTGTAGAAGGGGGTGCTGAGGAAGAAGGGCTGTGGGGTTCATTGCCATCTCCCTTCAAGACGAAACCCGTGACATTAGGAAAATGTACTTTTGCTCACATACAATGCTGTGTGATGTGGCACACGGGGTCCCAAGGCCAGTTCTGCACAGGCGGGACTCTGATAACTTTGCATGTTAATAGTGCATCTATAATGCTAATTGAAGATATTTTTCTAGTTTCTAATTTTAAAAGCCACTGGAAGTTTGACAATATAGAAGTTTCAACTCTGACATCCAATGCATTAAATCCACGTTCGAGGACTGAAATTTCCGAGATATTTACAGGGACAAGCAGGGGGTGGTGGAACGCAATCTGTGGATCAACAACTGGCTTCTTTTAACAAAACAGAAAGGCTATTTCCAGCTGAAATTCTCAGAAACACTATAGGAAATTAGTGTAACTGATTGATATGATCTCATAGAATAGAAATAGGAGTTGAAGCTTTATCCCTTTAGAACAGGTGATTAGAGGCAAATGAGGGGCAGGTTCCCATGGCAACCAGTTGGCTATCTCAGACCCAAAGGAAGCTTCGGAAGGGGAAGCTTTGAGGAGGAATATAAACTTCCACAGGGAAGATATATTAGTCCATTACCTTCTGAGGACATGATACAGTGCTTAGGGGGCAATGTAGGGGGAGTACGGGGAGTACATATAGAATTTTCTGGGATCTGAGGTACTATTCCAGCGCCTTGAAGGCAGGGAACCTCTCTCCGAGCACCTGCGAAGGGGGTGGTACTGAACAGAATTGTGGCATCTCTGGAAAACCCTCTGAGCCTCCTCAAGGCCGAGGTGGTTGTGGGTGTTGTGTGAATCCAGCATCCTAGACCTTTCCTCTCTCCTCCCAGGCATGCCATCTCCTTCCTTGAACTCTGATACCAGCCATTCCAACACACAATGGGGCGGAGGAAAGCACTGGGTGGCAGCACTTGTGTTGAGGGAGATGTAGCAAGATATCAGCCTCCTTCTATGACGGTGGTGAAAGGGGGTGAAAGGTTTCTGCCCACTTGCTCTCAGCTACCAGAAGTTACGGGTAGGAGTCAGAACCAAGGGGCACTGTTCTAATGCTTAGCAGTATTCCACATTCCTTCGATCACTCTCACTTTACAACCTCTTCTTTGCCTCTGTCCCTCCCTCTCCCTCCTCTTGTAAATGAAGTATTCCAAGGTCTCCTGTTATTTTTTTCCCCAGCTATTTTCACTTCCATGGTTCCACTGCCTGCTCCTATTGGCCCCCCTTCTCCTCCCACACAGCTCCCAAGGCCTTTGCTGGCAACCGAGATGTCAGGTTTGATGAAATTTCTGTATGCCTGCCCCTGCAATCTCAGAGGCCCTCAGGGATTCCTAATTTGGACCAAGAGTACTAGTGGAGGGTAAGAACAGGGGTAGGTTGTAGCGCCTTCTGAATTCCTCCTGTCTGCATTCTCTTAAGTGGATCTGCTGAAACTACCAAAGAGCTCAGCAGAAGACTTAATCATTTCCATGCTACAGAAGATGAATGTCCCCAGAGTCCAACGACTCACCCAGGAGCTTGAAGTTTATAAGAGGCAGAATCAGGATTTGAATCCCAGTCTTCCGGCTCCGGATCTGCTTCTTCTTCCACTCTGGTAGGAGAGAGCAGGGGCTTGAGGGCCGTATGTTTTCAGGAGCAGATCTTATTGCTGGTTTTTGAAGGCTGCTAGAGAGGGGCTGGGGCATCTTTGAAGATTCCCTTTATTTGACGGTTACAACCCCAGAGGATTTGCAGTAGCACTTTACATTGAGACATCTAATCTGCTGTCACTCAAGGTAATAGCGAGGGATTCATCATCAGTCTTGCATTGGAGAGTATCCCATTCCTGCCACTGGCTTTGGATGACAGGAGCTGGGAGTTTACTGTACTCTGACTTCTAGATTTCTGTTCATTACTTCATCCTTTCTTTTGTCCAATCATTCATTCATTCACTTGTTGAGACTCACTGAGTGTATTTAGTTTCATATACTAGGCAAAAAGTTGAGGATTCACTGACAATAAAGCCACGGTTCTTACTTTGCTATAGCCTGTAGCTCCTTGGAGAATGAAGAGACTGCAGTAAATAATGATAATGTAGCATAGAAACTTTGACCAGAGGTAGAATGAGACCACGGTGAGTGTTTATTCTAGTAGAAATCAACATTTCCTGGCTCTCCGTTGTACCCCTCCTCCTCATCTCTTCCTTTTCCAGGTTCCTGTGAGTAGCGAATACTCAAAGTCACTCTTTATTGGGGGGAACAGTGCTCGATGTGGTGGCACTCTCGTATAATCCCAGCTATTTGAGAGGCTGAGGCAGGAAGATTAGAAGTTTAGGGTCAGTCTGGGCACCTTAACGAGACTCTCTCTAAGTAAAACTAAAAAGGGCTCTAATGTGATTCAGAGATAGAGCATTTGCCTGACCTGTGGGAGGCTCTGAGTTCAATCCTCAGTACGAAACAAAACAGTGGTTTTTTTTTTTTTTTTGTGGGAGGCAGGAAGGTACTTTGATCATATGAGTCATTAATTGAAATCTTTCAAAAATATGATACTCAGATACTCTTTTCCATTGAAATTCTGGTAAATATTCTAGGAAATTAACCAAAATTAACCAATATGATCCTCTGTAACAGACATAGCATCATGCAAACACATTGGTACATATAGAAGTATGTGGGGTGCATTTTTAAAATGGACCACCTTTGTAAATAAATGTGACCACATTAGAACACAATCTTTAAGTGCTTTCCTCTACATAGCTTCCTGTGTCCTCTTCCCTAATGGGTGGGCATCTGTGTGCCCACAGTGACCTTTTCTTGTCTCTAATCTCCTTTTTTGAAAACTTGTTTTCTCCGGTTGTGTTTTTTCAACAAATCTGATAAAAAAAAATTCACACTGTGGTGTGAATGGATGAAAACAGCTTAATGTTTTACCCTTTGTAAGGTATTTGCATTTTAATGAACACCAGCCACTTGATTTGGAGACGTAAGTCCATTTTTTCAATTTCCATGCTCACAACCAATTTGTTTTTTTCAAAATCTCATGCCCAAATGCCCAAATTCTAGGTCTTGCAGTCTTAAAATTCTAATGGGAAAAAAAATTAGGCAATAATAAATTTAATCCCTGAGAAAATATTTTAGTGTAGAAGGTGGTCCTTCTCTTCCCTAACGATTTCTCCCCACTTCCAGAAGTGCTTTTGGCTTATCTCTGTCCTCAGTCATTTTTCAGTGAACACTCACAGTCTGCGTAGAGTGGAGTTCAAGGATGAAGGTGAGAAAATAAGAATATTATCGTGGCTATTGGATGACAGTTGACTTGATCCTGGTTGTTTTTTAAAACAAGAAACCCTAGTCTCTCCTCAGGCATAGACTTCTGTAGGTAGGCAAGGTCACCTATGCAGATGACCAGATGGACTCTTAGACATATTTGGGGATGAAGGAATTGTGGGGTGCTTGCTGAAAGACAGGCAACAATGGTAGTTTATCATGTTTCAGAGGGAATGCTGAAGGAGTCACAGACCCTCAAAATCCCTGTATGAGGAAGGCATTATTAACATTAAAAAAACCAGAAATGTCTTCAATAAATTGTCCCCAGATAACACAGAAACTATAAGAGGAATTTGAACCTCAGTCTTAACTTGGACCCTGTGTTTAAAAAACAAAGCAAAACAAACAAACAAAACACCGTACTGTACTCTTTAAATGAGAGCACGTGGATAGATGAGGTAGATAGCATTCCAAGGTGGAGAAGGACAAAAACGTGAACAATGTCTTAGGGTCAGGAGCCGACAAGATGTGCCACCGGGACATCAAGTATCTCAGTCAAGTGTGACTAGAAGCAGAAATTATTGTAGGGCAGTAGAAGGAAGAATTCCTGCCGTGATTTTCTGGAGTTATGTCATAAAGGGCCCAAGTGCTGATCCAAAGAAAGTATCCTTTAGCATTTATCTATTATTTCAATGATTAAAGACCAAGTGTCAGGAGCTGAATAAGTTTTCAGAAAGTATAAATAAAATTTTTTTCAGAATTGTCCAGAGAACTTTGGAGATACAAAGACCCCTAAAGTCCCAACAGAAACATATGTAATAAAAGTAATCATTCAGCACCATGAGACTTTGGATGGGCTCTATTGTGAACTGTTTTTTCCCATCCACATCACAGAGAAAATGTCCAGTATTGTGATTACCAAGATAATTTGTCTTAAGGTTAATAGGTGTTTGGAGAAAATGATGTTTTGTTGTGTTCCATTCTACAGGGGCCAAAAGGTTTTGTTTGTTCTTTATAACATTTACCAGGAAGGTACTGGTCTAATAATCCCCAGATGGCAATCCTGGTAACATCACAAAATGACTTGTGTTGTTGGATGGAATGAGCGGGACTCTAGGTAATAAGAGAGGTGGCTACCAGTGTGCTGCCCCCTGGCCTGAGAGACCAGAGGCCTGGGCTCCCATTCCAGTTCTGTCTCTAATTAAAATGGTGTGACCTTGAAACAGTCACTCAGTTTCCTCACTTAAAAATGTGGGAGTTCCGGCGGTATCCCTGCCTACCCTTACCACGTTTTCTTTTTAGTTCTATTTTAAAATCTCCTTTTAAAAATCTCCCAGGTAATATGTGAAGCTTTTCTCATAAAATATTAAAAAATGTCCCTTCCACCCCCCTCATATCTTTTCTAAGGTAGAAAATTAAGCTTGCAGGATAATTGATGATTGTTATGTATCTACGCACATAAATATATGTGCACTTTTGTGGGAGCTATTTTTAAAACAAATGATAACAAATTGTATGTTTATCTGAAAGTTGATTTTTATTTTCATTCAGCAGCCTGTGTTGGGAACATTTTCATGTCAGTACATATAAATTCAGGTCATTCTTTCTTAACTGGAGTGTAATATGCATTCACCATTATTTGTTTAAATATTTTCTACTGATAAATATTTAAGTTTACAAATGATTGTAGTTAACAATTCTGCAAATAAAACCTTGGATTTTCCTTGTGTGCATGTGCAAGTGTTTCTTGAGGATATATTCTGTGATTTGCAATGGCTAGGCTTCAATATTTCAGCTATATTAAATACTGTAAAATTGCTCTCTAAACTTCGCATGCCAAAATACATACACTTTGGCAGTTTCATTACACCTTTGTCAATGTGTGATGTGGTCAGACTTTTTCGTTTGCCTGTTTTGTATATGCAAAAAGTATCTTTGTACTTGTACAGCTAAATATTTTCTCCAGTGTGTTGTCCATTTGCAGTTGCCTTTTAAAATTTCTTTCTTTCTTTCTTTCTTTCTTTCTTTCTTTCTTTCTTTCTTTCTTTCTTCCTTCCTTCCTTCCTTCCTTTCTTTCTTTCTTTTTCTTCCTTTTATTTTTTTAAAGACAGGATCTTGCTCAGTATTCCCGGCTGGTCATGAACTCACTATGTAGCCAAGGCTGGGCTTAAACTCACAGCAATCCTCTTGCCTCAGTCCTTTGAGTGCTGGAATTCCAGGTGCGTGTCATCATGCCCAGTTTATACAGCACTGGAGAATTGTCCTCAGGGCCATGTACTTGCTAGGCAAGTGCTCTGAGCACAGTGCCATTCCTCCAGCCCCTTCTTTTTCTTTTTGTTGATGAATTGCTCGTTCATATTCCTTGCCTACTGATTCTAATGGGTTGTTTACATTTTTGGTATTGACATCAAAATAATTTTTTTACATTTATATAAATGCATATGCCAATAACTGTAAAATCATGCCTACATTGTAATTATGTTATTGTAGAACATGAGCTCATTTCTAACCTTTGTGGTAAATATTGTATAGAAGTCAAAAATTCTTAATCCCGTCAAATTTATTCAGTTTTTAAATTATTTCTGAGTTTTGAGTCTTGCTTAAAAATCCTTTTCCTTCCCTTTTATTATTGCTATATATTCTTCTTATATATTAATACTTTTGCTTTTTATAAAGCTTTTCAATCCATCTGAATTTTATTTTGTTTATATTGTGAGGTCTGATCTCTCTTCTGTCCTTATATTTTCATGTGTGTATGTCTTTGTATGTAGTACATACATGTTATACATATGTATGCATATATTTTTATAATCACTAAATGACTTGGTGAAGAGTTGATGTTTTCTTAACTGATCTAAAATGCTTCTTTGTTAATCTGAGACTGAATTTTTTCTTATTTAAATGCATCTGATTTAGAACTTCATGTTGTGTTTCATTGATCTCTTTGATTATTCTTGTGCCAGGGCTGCATTGTCTGAATAACTGTACCTTTCTAAAGTTTTTTGATATCTGATAGAATAAATCCTCCTTTTTCTAATTTTCATTTCAAAAATAACGTTGGTTTTTTTTTTGCAGGTTTTTAAAATCTGCATGAAATTTAGAATAATTTTCAAATTCTACATTTTTAAAGTAATTTTATTGCAATTGCACTTAATTTGTAGAATAATTTGGACAAAAATGACATTTCTGTAGCATTGGTTCTTCCCACTTAGAAATATTGCAAGTCCCTTGATTTACTCATTCTTCTTTTAGGAACATCGGTAAGTTCAGAATTTGCCTCTCTCTCTCTCTCTCTCTCTCTCTCTCTCTCTCTCTCTCTCTCTGAGGATTTCACTGTTGACTGTTGCCTTCATTGGTCTCATATTTGGAGTTTTAAGCAGTCCTCCTGCTTCAGCATCCTGAGTAGCTGGCAATACAAATGCATGATGCCACACCTAACACCAGAATCTTCTTTAGAAAGGCTTTTGAATATGTGTTATTGGGATTATTGTGGGGTTGTAAAATATGTTTTATTATGTTATTTCCCAAGCATTTCACTATTTGTTTGTATTCTGAATGAGATATTTTCGTGTTATATTTTCTAATTAGTTGTTTTATTTTATTCACTAAGTATAACTTTAAAACATTGCTGATGCCTTCCAAATTTTATGTTTATATCAAGCAAGAAAATCAGGGAACTGAATGTGTTTTATTCGCCCATGTTTATTAGCGTATATATGTGTGTGTGTGAATGAGTGAGTGTGTGATACGCAATGACTACATTGAGCTTGAGGATTCTGTGCGCATATCGATCATAATAATATTACAATCCTTTCCCCACCTATTGGCCCTCCCACACTCTCCCTCCAACAGCTAACTCCCACTTCCCTCCAATTTGGTTCTATTAAACGTCTGCATTCTGGATTCCTCATATTAGAGAAACCATGAGATATTTTAACTTCTGAATTTCTCTTTATTAACCTTTATTTTTTGTATGTGGTACTCTGTAAAGTGTGCTTTTTTTTTTTTTACAAAAGTAGAGCAGTTTTATTAGCATCTTTTTTTATTTTTATTTTTTAAACTTCTTTTGTAAATACATGAATTCCAAAATTCTGTAATACGTGAGAGCCATGGGGTTTGGGGAATCGGTGAGCGTCTGTGTCCACCCTATTTCAGAGGTTCACTCCTTTCCTATCTGACCTTTGCCTCTCTTTCTCCCCTGTCATTCATGCAGGGGCTTTTATATGTCATTATTTTTGTGCATTTCGTAAGAGGGACGTCCATCTATAGTCAGTCTTCTGTGCATGGTCCATTTCACTGAGCATTATTGACTCTAGGTGGCCCCATTTTCATTCAAATGCTTCGTATCTGTCTTTCTTTATGGCTGCATAGTATTCCATTATGTATAGGTAGTAGATTTTCCTTAACCATGCCTATATGGATGAGTAGGTAGGTTGTTTCCAGGATTTGGCTATTATGGATTGGGCTGCTATAAACATGGATATGCATGTGTCTTTTTGGTATGTTTACTATATTTCTTTTAGGAATATGCCAAGTAGGGCAGGAGCTGGATCAAATGGAATTTCTATTCTCAGCTTTCTAAGGAATCTCCAGATTCCTTTCCATAATTGTTGTACCAGGTTGCATTCCCACCAGCAGTGGGGTAGAGTTCCTTTTTTTACAGCCTGGCCAGTAGTTGTTTGTTGTTGTTGTTGTTGTTGTTGTTGTTGTTGTTGTTGTTGTTGTTCTTTTTGCTTGTTGTTGTTCTTGATGTAGGCCACTCTAACTGGAGTGAGGTGAAACCTCAATGTTGTTTTTATTTGCATTTCCCTGATGGCCAGTGATGAACACTTTTTCATGTGCTTGTTGGCCATGTGTACTCCTTCTTCTTCTAAGAAGTTTATTTTTATTTCAGCTGTCTGCTTCTTGATTGGATCATTTATTTTAGGAGGTTTTATGGTTTTCAGCTCCTTGTATATTCTAGATATTAATCCTTTGCCTGAAGTGTTACTGGTGAAGATCTTTTCCCCTTCTGTGGGCTGTATCTTCACCTTGCTGATTGTTTCTTTTGCTGTGCAAAAGCTTTTCAATTTAAAGTAGTCCTGTTTGTTGGTTCATGCTGAGATTTCTTGTCAAGTTGGTGATCTGTTCAAAAAATACTTCCCTATTCATTTCCATAAATGCACACATAGAGATAACTGAGCAGCCCAAATAATCCAATCTCACAACTCAAAGCACTAGAGGAATAACAGCAAGCCAACTCCAAACCTAACAAAAGAATTAAAATAAAGAGCAGAGCACAAATCAATGAAATAGAAACTAAAATACATACAAAAATAAATGAAACAAAAAGATGGTTTTTGAAAAGGCAAACAAGATTGATAAACACCTTGCCAAACTCACCAAAAAAGGAAGGAGAAAATTGACACCAATACAATCAGGGATGAAAAGAGCAAAATTACAGCAGATAACAAGGAAATCCGAAGGATAATAAGAATTTACTTTGAAAATTTCTGCTCCAATAAATTTACAAATCTAAAAGAAATGGATGAGTTCCCAAACATATATCAACCATCAAAACTGAATGAAGAAGGAATTAAACATCAGAATAGGCCAATATCCACCTACGAATCAAGGAAGCAATAAAAGCACTTCCAACCAAGAGGAGCCCAGGACCTGATGGACTCCCATCAGAATTCTATAAAAAATTTAGGGAAGATTTAGTACTAATGCTTACCAGACTTTTTCAAGAAATTCAAAAGGAAGGTAAGTTGCCCAACTCATTTCTTGAAGCAGACTTCGAAAAATACTACAAAGCAATAGTGATTAAATCTACATGGTAGGGGTATAAGAACAGACAGGAGGACCAGTAGAGCAGAGTTGAGGATACTGAAACAAACCCAAATACCCTTAGTTACCTGATTTTGACAAAGGGGCCAAAACACAAAAGACAGCATCTTCAACAAATATTGCTGGGAAAACTGGTTCTCCACATGCAGGAGAATAAAACTAGACCTGTATCTGTCTCCACACACTAAAATCAGATTAAACTGGGTCAAAGAACTGGACATCGAAACAGAAACACTGAGCTTACTGGAAGACAAAATAGATAAAATGTGCTTTTGATAGTATTGTGAGTATCACCAAATAAATTATTTCATAACTCTCAAAAAAGTATTGAATTCTCAAAATGTGCCAGGCACTGTATTTAGTCCTCAGGATTAAAAAGGAACAAAGGCTTTTCCTTATTAAGAAATGGAAATATTTCATTGACTTATTTGGCCTTTTCAAGGAAAATAGTAATGTTTTATTTCTTCCTTCCAAATATTGGTCTTTCTAGCTTGGTTTTCTTTGCAGTACTGAATTGGGTTGGACCTCCCTCCGGTACAGTGTTAAATAGAAGCAAAGATAATGGTGTCTTTTTTCATTTTTAATTTTTAATGGGAATTATGTTTCATCATGAAATGAACTGATTGTCCTGTTTGTGGCAGACACCCTTCACAAACTGAGGCTACTTCATTCTCTTTTGAGTTTCCCTAAAATTTGCATTACTTGTAGGGGCCTTTGTTAGGTCAATGCAAAATGTTCATTCATATTTCTGAAGGTTAAGCGGAAACTAAAGTTTCATATGGCTCACTCAGGCAATAAATTTCTAATGATTTAGTGATCATGATCATATCGACACAGATAGAAACTATTTTTAAAAAGTGACCTTTTATATGACAATATGCACCTGCTATTATATGCATTTAGTGTTAATTTAATGTAAAGTTTTAAGAATGTGAACAATCTTGAGTTTTTGCCAAGTTATTTTTATTAGTATGTATTTGGGATACATAACATTCACTTTGAGAAACTGGCGCATATACGTATCTCATCGGGCTTGTTTTACTTTCCGTATCCCTTCCCATTCCCTCACCCGCTTTCCCTCCCCCCAATGTCTATCTTCCCATTTTTTCCCATCTCTCTCATATGCTACGCTTTTACATTTCTGGTTTAGTTTTCTTACATTATAGAAACCATGTAATAGTTAACCTTCTGTGTCCGATTTATTTTATAAGCATTGGGGTCCTAAGGTAAATCAATTTTCTTACAAATGACTCAGATCTTTCTTTATTGCAGATTTACCATCCATTTGTAAATACATCACATCTTCCTTATGCATTCATCAGTTGGTGGGTATATTGGCTGTTTCCAGGATTTCTATTAGAAGTTGTGCTTTTATAAACATAGCTGTGCATATTTATGTCAACACAGTAATCACAAGAGGTACAATTGTGTCAAATGGAATATCTATTTTTTTTTTCAGTATTTCAGGACATCCCCAAACTGCTTTCCATGATGATTGTGCCAGTTCACAGTCTCACC
The DNA here is from genome assembly GCA_004027205.1 of Ctenodactylus gundi. Lineage (NCBI taxonomy): Eukaryota > Metazoa > Chordata > Mammalia > Rodentia > Ctenodactylidae > Ctenodactylus > Ctenodactylus gundi. The sequence goes on along the minus strand of PVKB01003065.1, from coordinate 193,263 downwards.
AACAATGTAGAATTGCTCCTCTTTCTCCATGACATTGTCTGCTTTTGTTGTTTTTTGAGTATTTGGTAACAGTCATTCTTACTAGAGTTACATGGAACCTTACTGTGTTTTGATTTGTGTTTCTCTGATATTCGGCTAAAGCTGCTGAACATATTTCACGTGTTTATGGGCCATTCATACTTATTCTAAGATTCTATTCATTTCAGTTGCCGATTTGTCTGATCGGGTCTTCTATTGGGGTGGAGGGGTAATGTTTTTAGTTTTTTTTATTTCTTTGTGTATTCTAGATAATCGCCTTCTGTCCAAGGAGTGGCTAATAAAATATTTTTCCCATCCATCGGTTGTCTCTTCATTCTGTTGTTTCCCTGTTATGCAGAAACTTTTTAATTTGACGTAATCCCAATTGTTGATTCCTGGTGTTGTCTCATTTGCATTAGGTGTTTCGTTGAGAAATTCCCTACCTAATGCCCGTGTCTTCAAGAGTTTTGCTTAATTTACCTTCCAGCAGGTTCAGTGTTTTCATTTTCACATATAGGTCTTTGGTCCATTTTGATTTGATTTTGTTTCATGGTGGAAGACGTGGATTAGTTCATTCTTCTGAAGCACGTAGATAACCAATTTTCCCACGATCACTTGTTAGAAAAGATGTCTTTTCTCCAGTGTATATTTTTGGCCCCTTTGTCAAAGATTAGATAGCACATGGTAGTCAGGGATTGGCTCTGTACCTTCAACTCTGTTCTGCGCTTTTTTTTTTTAAATCAACACTGTTGCTTGTAATGTAACTTAATGTCCTGTATTATGATGCTTCCTGCTTTTGTTTTGTTGCTTAGAATTGTTCTGGCTGTTTTGGGTCTCTTCTGGTTCCATATAAATTTTAGGATCATTTTTTTCTAGTACTATGGAAAATGCTGTTGTTACTTTGATTGGAATTGCATTGAATCTGTTTATTAGTTTTGGTCATGTGGCCATTTTGACAACACTGGTTCTGCTTATAAGGAATAGGGGATGTCTTTCTATTTTCTATGGTTCTCTTCAATTTTGTTATTGTTTTCATTATAGAGGTCCTTCACTTCCTAGGTATTTACTTTTCCCTGAGGCTACTGTGAATGGGATGATATTCTGACTTCTTTCTCTCTGATTTCACCATTAATATCCAGGAATGCTGTTGTTTTTGCATGTTGATTTTATAACCTACAATTTGGCTGAATTTGTTTATTAGTCCTACAAGTCTTCTGGTCAAGTTTTGGAGGTCTTCTACGAAAGGGGTAGGTCATCTCAAAGAAGGATAGTTTGACTTTTTCCTTTATGCTTATATACAGACCTTCATTTCATTATCTTGCCTGATGCTCTCGCTACGGTTTTGAGCATCATTGTTGAACAGGACTGGCAAGAGCAGACACCCTTGTCTTGTTTTTGATTTTAGGGGAAAGTCAGGTTTTTTTTTTTTTTCTATTTAGGATGATATTGGCAGTAGGATTGTCATAAATTTTCTTATCAGCTTGAGGTAAGGTTCTTTTATATCTATTTTCATCAGAGTTTTTTTATTCATGAGTGGACGTTGAATTTCATCTAATGCTTTTCCTGCACTTATTGAAATAATCGGAAATGATAATAAAACTATAGTGGACACAGCAAAGAAAGTATAAGACAGAAACAAAAATCCAAAGCAATAAAAGCAAAAAGAACATTAAAGAAGGAGAAATAAAAATGGTAAACATCTTTACAATTAACTAACTGTATGGATCAAGTTCAAATAGTCCAGGAGGTTTAATCAACAAGAAAGAAGTTAACTTGAAGAACGTGTGTTTCAACTGGGATCTTAATCTACCAAATGAAAACAGTAGTGTTTTATCAATACTAAGATCAGATCTTCTAGCATGCTGTGTGTCATGTTGAGAACATCAAGGTTCATGAAATGATTTGGGCCTTTCTTGAGGTGAGTATGTATTTTTTATCTTTCAATTTGTTAAGGGGCTGAATTGAACTAATAAGCCACCTAATATCATGTCCTATTTCTTTCTTGGGAAAAATTGTATTAGTCATGACTCACGGTATATTTTTCATTTAATACACTACTGGATTCAAATTGTTGATATTCCATTTAGTGTTCTGAGTTTATCTTCATAAGAAATAATGGCCCTATAGTTTTCTTTTTCCTGCTCTAGTTGCCCAATTGTTGGCATAAAAATTCTACTAGACTTGCAGAATGATACATGAATATTTCTTCTTTCTCTGTGCTTCTAAATGGGTCGTGGAACATAAGAGTCAAGTTTGTTTCTTGAAGATTTGATAGTTTGTATATCTTACTTTTGGAACTGAAGTACCTTTTCTGATGGCAGATCTGTGACTACTTTACTATTAGTCACTTCAATTGTTTTACCTAGCTTTGAGTCAATTTTAACAATTAATGTTTTCCTGAAGGAGAATTTATTATTAATTTGCAAAATGTTACTGTTAAAAATTATACATAGCTCATTTAAATACATTAAATGTTTTCAATTTATGTATGTAAATTGATTGTCTTAAATATATTTTAAACCTCATACCTGGTTTTCTTTCCTAGACTTCTACAAATTTTATCTTCTTTTTTTTTTTTTTTTTTTTTTTTTGAGACAGAGTCTCCCTCTGTAGCCCAGGCTAGTCTTGGACTCAGGACAATCCTCCTGCCTCAGCCTTCTGAGTGATGGGATTACAGGTATCCTTCACCATGCCCAGTTTATGTGGATCTGGGGAATCAAATCCAGGGCCTTGAGCTTGCAAGGCAAGCTCTTTAACTGCTGTGTCATTCCTCCAGTCCCTACAAATTTTATCTTTTAATAGTCTTTTCAAGTGAATCGTTGTAGGTTTTAAGGATCAATATGGCCTTTTTTGTTTACTTTTGTTTTATGTTGTCAAGATTTCTTTAATTTACACCTTTATAGATAGATATATTCACTTACTTTCTTTGAGTTAACCTTGTGCTTTTCCTAACATCTTGAGTTTTCTAATAAATTTATATAGGTCATATTTTCTTTAAGAGTCATTTTGGCCATTCTGCATAGGTTTTTGCTGTATGGTGCTTTCACACATTCATTTATAGATTGTTTTCAATTTTTGTTTTGGTGGGTTTTTTTTAAACATAGTTTCTAGATCAAGCTTTAATAATTAATTGTAAAGAAACATTAAAAATTTAAGGAGAAGATTGTTTTAATTTTCTTTGGTTAACTATTAGTGCCAGTTTTTCTGTGTGTTCATAGGTGTTTCCGGGTGCGTAGCCTTAATGTTTTCCATTTTTCTGAGTTTATTGAGATTGTTTTTCTTTCTTTCTTGAAACTACTTTTTCAGTGATTCTTCTGATTTTATTTTCCCCATTTTCATTGGGGTGTGTGTGTGCGTGTGTGTGCGTGCGTGTGTGTGTGTGTGTGTGTGTGTGTGTGTGTGTGTGTGTGTGATATTTTGGCTACATTAAGCTTGAGAATTTTGTGCACATAACAATCTTACCATTCTTACAGTCCATTCCCTCCCCCTTTTGATTCACTTGTCCACTGTCTCCTCCCTTCTGACTCCCAGTAGCTCACCCATTTTGTTCTAGAAATTCCCTGCATTCTGGTTTTCTCATATTAGAGAAACCGTGTGATATTTAACCTTCCTAGTGTGACTCACTTCGCTAAGTATGATGGTCTCACGTTGTGTCCATTTACCTACAAATACCTCAAATCTATCAGTCTTTATGGAAGAGTAGTACTCCATTGTTTTGTAACCTTGTTCAGAGTTATAATCAAATTCTGAACATATCCTAGACTTGTACTGGTTGAACACACTCTTGTACACAAGTGTTTTTATCAAGGGTATTAATTTTGTTTTCTAAATACTCTTCATCTTCGTTTTCATTTTCTACTTGACCTGTTGCTAGGTTTCTAAGAAAAGGGAAGAGAAAACTTTCCCAGTTGCCTACTTCTTCTAGTTTTCCTATCCATCCTTATTTCAAACTTACGCTCTTTCTTATGAATAATATAATGATTGATATATTCACTTAATTGATTAACTTGATATGAAATATCTCTCTTTCCTTTACCTTTATCATTGTTCTATTTTGTTATTAATATTCCTATACCAACTTGTTTTTTTTTCTTCGTGTATTTTTCTCAATTCATTTTTAAGTTTTTGCTTAAAGTGTGTCTCTTAAATAGAATTTGGCTAGCTCTTGCGTATTTGTTCAATTTTAGATGATTTGTCTTTTAATTAGGGAATTTAATCAATTCTGATTTAATATAGCTACTGGTATTTGCAATTGTCTCGCCATCACCTTTTGCCTTTTCTGTTGCCATGACTTTTGTGTTTTCCTCCTTCCTAGCAATTTATGAGATTCGGCAGCGTTTCTTGTACTTCATTTTGGATTCTCAATTAGATTTTAGAAGCTTCAAGTCTCCTTTTCTAGTAATTATCCACGATTTCTTGGCATTTGCTGTATTTATTTCCCATACAAGTCTAGATTTTTATGATTATCCACATTCTCATCCTGAAACAAGTAACACACACAGCCATTCTTCACGTTCTTTTTCTCTTCTCTCCGAAGTCCCATAGTCTCCCATGTTGAGATCATCTGGGATTTAGTTCCATATGGTCCGCGTATACATATTGTGTGTTGTTAGTTTTTATAGCAACAATTATTTAGAGTTTGCTCTAACTTTTACTGGCTGCTTTGCTCACCCGTTTCTTAGATTCCAAGCCAGACCCGTGGTGCCATTTTTCATGTTGCCACAGCACATTTCTCCAGCAACTCATTCAAAGATAAATTGTGATTGGGAAAATTACTGTCTTCGTATGTGTGAAAAATATCTTCATTTTGCAGCAGCCCTCATCCCTCCAACTAAAATTTTATTCTTCTCGGCATAATATTCTTGCTTCCAAATTATTTTTTCTTATAAATTTGAAGTTACTCTATTGCCATTTTCTAACACTCAGTATTACTGATAAGGAATCTGCTACAGTGTGTTTGTTTTTTATTCCTGGGTACATAGTCTGCTTGTTGCTTTAAGAATTTCCACAGATTTAATTTTATGGAATTTCACTGCCATATGCCTTAGGTACGGATATCTTTTAAAATATGTTTTTTAAAAATTTTTGACACATAGTAACTGTACATATTTATTAGGCATGGTGACATTTCAATACACAAACCTGTGTAAAGACCATTCAGTGTAATTGGCAAATCCATCACTTCAAACATACATCATTTCTTTGTGTTGGAGACATTTGAATCTTTTTATTGAATGAACTTTCCCTGTGATTGGTGTGCGTGTCTTTTCTTTTCTCTCATTTCCAGTGCTTACTCTTTTCTTTGGACATTTGTCCTGGTTCTTGAGTTTGGTGACCTGACTTCGTGATGCTGCTTTCCCTTAAATATTTGTAGACTTTTGACTAGCGCTTCAGGTTTTGAGATCCTGCTTGCCTGTAGATAACATTAATTTTTTCTTCATGGGCTGCACATTCACTAAGAGACTGAGAAAGGACATGGCACTTTGCTAAGTGGAGTGTACAAGTAAATATTAGTAGTTCACCAACTGAGCATCGAGGCTTCCTGTTTCCCCTGGGTGTCGCCACCCATTGAGGTCCCTGCCCTGTTTCTCTAGCCCAAACATTCATAATAATTGCTCTGATGAGGAAAACGCTTATGGTACCCGCTATCTGACACAAAACGAGAAAAAGTAAAATATAAAACCATTCAATTAGTGAGGCGTGGTGGTATGCGCCTATAATCTCAGCCCTCTGAGAGGCTGAGGCTGAAACATCACAAGTTGGAGCCTAGCCTGTGGGGTTTTGTGGCATAGTGAGACCCTGCCTCAAAATTAAAGAAATAATGATAAAAATAACAATAATATAGGCCTTGGGAGGTAGGTTAGTGTAAAAAACCTTTGTTTAGTTTATAATATCACAAACATACACAAAAAAATATTTAACTGCTCAAAATGGGTATTTTAATAAATGTTAATTATTTCCACATTGCTTCCACACACCACCATGTCTCAAATCTCTCTGAGCTTGGAGATTGCCTGGAGTCACTCACTTGATTCTATTATCATTTAATATTATGCTTTAGGTTGTACTTTCCTCCAGTAACCTTGTCCTCTCCATCTCATGGGGGAGGGTGCTAGGAATCAAGCCAAGGGTCTTCGCACTGAGCTACAATGCCAGCTCCTTTTTTCCTTTCAACTGGGAGACAGGATCTGACTAAGCTACTCAGTTGCCCCTACTGGACTGGAACTTGTGATCCTCCTGCCTCACTATCCATCAGAGGTAGAAGTATGTGCCTGAACCACCAGAGCTGGCTTATTTTGTCTATCGTATCATCACACATACACACACGCGAGCGCGCATGCGGGCGCGCGCACGCGGAATCTCCAAAATTCATAATGCATAAACATACTTCATATCTTAAATCTCTGGGATTTATTAACCTCACCTATATGTTTCCTGACATTTGTGATTTGCAGCTTTCAGAGAAACCAGAAACAGGATCCAAATCTGCTTTTGGTCACTTTGCATAGTCATATTTTCTCTTTCCCGGCTAGAGAAACACCTCTAATACAGTAGCGTCTTTTTAGGACATGCTGAAGAAAACTGTGAATTGCAAGACCACTGTGAGGAATGCCCTGGGCTCAGAGAGAGTGATTCTAATGGTCAACAAAAAATAATCTGCAGTCACTTTTAAACTTTGCTGATGCTTAACACCTGCATCCCGATACAGTGGAGAATGTATCAAATTCTAGGACACCTTTCAAGGCTGATTATTTTCACAGAACATTGATTTAAGAATCTTATATTCAGAGCTTCTGTTAAAACAGGTAAGTCCAGCCAATAGCTTGCTAGGTTTTTGTTGGTTTTTTGTTGTTGTTGTCATGGTTGTTTTTCTCTTGCTTTCTTTTTTCTGTGTGAGGAACTCTCTTGGGCCATATATAAATTATGCACTACATTATCTGTAATCCCGGCACTCTGGGAGGCTGAGGCAAGAGGATCTCAGGTTTAAGCTTAGCCTGGGCAATGTAGCAACTGAGGCAGACACTCTCTCCGAATCAAGACCAAAACATTGTCTGGGACGTAGCTCAGTGTGTCGGCCCTGGGTTCCATCCCTAGTACCAAATGTATACATATATGTGCATAGTATGACTAATGTATTTATATATGTATATATTATATAATGAATGTAAATATTTAAGTGCAAAAAGTCAAGGACAAATTAATGGTGGGCCACAGGTTGAACATACCTGAAAAGAAATAAAGAAAAACGTAGCTTGAAAATTATAACTCATTAACATCCAGGTCTTAAAAATTCAACTGCCTACAGATCTTAAATCTTATGTTAAACATCAGATGGGATTTCAGTATATGAAGGTAAAGAATTTTTTTAATGGAGTCAGGTTTTACTGGAAACAGTACTGGTTGGGGAGTTCGGAGAGTTCAGAGATCAGATGGGGAGAAATCGTTTTGAAGCATCAGAGAGGCTTCATTAAAAACGAAGGAAGAGGTGATTTGCAGCTGAAATTTTCAGATTCGGTATAAAATTAACATATACGCCTGATGAGTTCTCATCTAATAAAACTGAGAGTGGATGCTTGGTGTCCTGAAGGCAAAACAACTTAATAAAATTAATCTACACTGCTCTGAGTGCTTAAGTTCTGCAAAGCTTCAATGATGCATTTTTCATTAAGTGACTGGATAAATATAATTTTCTATGTTAGAAAGTCTGAGTCCTTATTTTAATTTATTGAAATTAGAAATAAAGAACCTAATGACTCATCTGTGTTAGGCAGACAAAGGAGGGGGCATCGTGGGCTCCATGACTGGATAAAGAGGTGCGGGGTGAGACCTTGTTGGCCTTGAGCCAATAGGGCACTTCCAGAGGTCATTTTTTCTGTCCAGGAATTTTTTTTTTTTGTTCCAATTTGAGAGACTGTACAAAATCCACAGTACCCTTATTTAATCCTTCTAATGTGTGGTGAGCCCTCTGTTTTTATAGAAATGCAGAAAAGGGGAGGGGTGAGCCTAACCTTCATATATCTGTCATGTTTTGCAGAGTGATCCCGACAAAGGGAATAGTCTGAGGTCAGTGTCACCTTTGCATATGTTGGGCTGAGGGGAGGGGGCTGCTTGTTTGGTTTCATGAGAAGAGAACCCTAGGACCAAAACTGTGTATTGCAAAACATTATGTTTTCCAACATTATTTGGTCATCCAATACTTTGGAAAAATGAAAGTCTCTTTTTAACATGCAAACCCTCTTGGAAGTATAAATTATTCACATCTCATAAGGCCTCTCATACTCCCAAGTCAGCAGACCCATACACAAGTTGTCACAGTTCGCCAATCTGTCAAATGGGGGCAGTCATCTCAACCTCAAAGGTACATAGGCTGAATGAGACAAGTGACTGTGCAGGAGCCTAGGAGTGCACCTGACATTCAAGACATCTGTCCTCACCGTCTCTCACTTGACATCTATCAGTTAAATAGGAGGGGAAGGTTAAAGAGGGTGTACAAACGTGTGCCCCAAAGGATCTACAGGAGTAGTCCCCAGAAAGGTAGGGCAAGAGACAGGAAGGCAGATTCTGAGTCAGAATTACTCCAAAAGTTGAGATTTGTGTGGGCGGAAGGCTTGGAGGTGACATGTAGTACCAGTTCAAACATGCTGCGATATGGCTTGATGATTTGGCAGAGATTTTCAAGGCTCAGCCTAATCTTACTGAGCCCCAGTATCCTCCTCTGTAAAATTAAGAGTCTAATTGAGCCTTCCTTAGGTGTACAATTACTGGTACACTTAGGGGAGATACTATGCATATAGTGGTTGGCATAAGGTATGTACTCAGTAAATGTAACTAACTTGTGATTATTATCATCTGTGTCTCCATTATTATCATTATCATGGACCTCTAGGGAATTAATAAACCATTTGGATACCCTACAGCATTCAGTTCTAGACCAGATTTCAGATGGGTTCGAGAGAAATTGAAGGGGTTGTTTTTGTTTTTGTTTTGTTTCAGGATCTTTCCGGCCTAGTGCAAGTCCTCCAGAAGTTCAGGGCCCCATCTCCCTTGCTATTCTCTGCTTTCTATTCTTTGTTCTTTCATAAATCCTGTCCTCAGAGGTTCTACATGAAAGACTATGGCAGTAATTCATGCTAAGATATGAATGGGTATTGATTCAAATATGGCACCTTCCATTGAATTTACACTTTTAATAAGGGCAGTCCCTTAATTTCAGAGTCCATTAGTTATTTCTGCCCCTTTAACTCCAGGGACAGATTAGCAATAAACAAGTGGCTCATGAACAGACTTTTATGGTCAATTTTTCATACAAACTAGGAAATGAAAACCAACTTGTGATGGAAGAAGCTCAGGCCGAAGTGCCAGGGCATGTGAAGAATGACCTGGGCTCGAAGAGAGAGATTCTAATAAACCAGGAAAATAACTTTCTTAACCCCCATTGCTCACTGACGTCAAACCCCAAAGTACGCCAGCCCAGGCGCTGAGCAGGCCTGCGAGTTTACCTGTCACACCAATTTAAGATCCTTAAACTTTGGGTTGCTTTCCAGCCAGGCAAATTGGAGGAGAGGGAGTTTGATAACATCCATTTCATAACTCTAAATTAGAAGCATGCTGAGGCTCTTCTCAGCATTTTCCCTTTACTAGTTCCTCTCCCCAAATGCTTTTAATGGGGTGGATGTAAGTTTGAGGTCAGTAGAGGATGCGAAATCATGTTGGACGCTAGACTCGACCATTAGGCTCTTTAAAAGAAAATGAAAGTATCTAAATGCTCTTTTAATCTAAAATTCTCAGAAACACTCCAAAGAAATTAGCCTGCTACTGACTCATTTGATCTTCTGTAATCTAAATAGCCCCCTACAAATACGTCCAACGAGCCTAGAGGATTTAGATTGCCGAGGTTCAGGGAGAGGTGAGTGGGATGATGTATTTTGTGATTAAGCAGCTTGGTACATTAAAGCGCTGTTGTTAGAACACGAGTTATAAATGACCTTTTCCGTGCACTTCGCTCGCTCCCCGGTTCTCTTCTGCCCTCTGATGCCCTCTACCTCTTCCTTGACTTTCTCTCAAAACTTATTTTTTATCGACTCAGGTCCATGTGGTGTTGTTGTTGTGCTAGTGCCTGTTTGTTTTGATTCAGACAATAAAAATTCACACTGTGATGTGAACAAATAAAGAAAGCCAACTCCACAAGATATTCACATTTTAATAAAGGGCATAAAGTCCTACAGATAGAATTTCAGGCGCTAGTAACTATGGAGTAGGGGGCTTCTTTGGGCAGATGGAGATTTATTATGTTTCTTTTTTTATCATGTGCCTACAATATTTAATTAGGCTCTCATCTTGTCTATCTGGTCTTTCTAATCATCTAGCTTGGGGAAGAGGTTGCAGGTACCAGGCAGGAGCTGATGAGAAAGACTCCCACTGGGTCAGCAGTAGATGTAGCAAAATGAAGCACATATAAGCCATTAGCTGTCATTATATGGGCTTTGTTCACCTACAGGGGATGCTGAGACAGTATCTGGCTTTCATTCTACATGTCTTCAGCAAGCACTATCATGAGCCAGGCACAGAGTCACATGTTGGGTTATAATAATGAATAAGGTATATTTCTCTTTTTCTGGGAAGAGCCCAGAGTTTAGTGGAAGAGACAAATAAACGTCAAAAATACAAAATGATTGGACAACTGGCTAGTCACTTGAATAAAATATCTGGGTCCCTGCCCGAAATAATTGATTAACTGAACAATTTTAATATTCAAAAGGTAAAAACCGCAAGGTACCAAATAAAAACATGGTGACTATGTAATCTTGCAGTGAAAGTGGCTTTCTCACTAATCATGCTAAAAAAACCCAAATGTAATAAAAGATTCATTCATGTGACGACATAAGTACTTTCATTTCTGTATGGCAGTAATAAATTAATAAGCAAATCAAAATACAAAGGGAAAACTGAGGAAGAAACATGTGCTACACATGTGACAATGAGTGAGTTTTAAACACTATATCTAAAGCATTTACAATTCATGAAAGAAAATGATTCTGGAAAATCAGATAAAAGAATTTCAACAGAAAGACAAATAGAAATGCTCAGTGAATGTAAAAATTCCACTCGAGCCTGCTTCTGATTATTTAAAGAAAAATCAAACTAATAAGATCTAATTTCCCCCTACCAGGTTTTGATATGAGAAACTAACATAAAATGTGATTTTTTTTTTTTTTTTGGAGAATGCTAAGGATGGGTGTGGCCCTCACGCATAGGCATTTTGTGTACAATTTGTAGAGCTCTATTTTTAGAAGGCAATTCAACATATTTATCAAGATTGTCAAAGGCCATTCCCCTTTAGCCCAGAAATTCTAATTCCGAGAATTTATCTTCAGGGCAGACTCACATAAGCTGGCAAATATACATATGTAAGAGGATGTTCACTGCGATAGTGTTTCCAACAGGAAACAGAGCTAAAGCTCAGCAAGAAAAGCCAGAACAAACCACAGGAACAGCAAGGTGAAAAGGCCTCCATCCAAGGTAAGGAAAGCGGAACGCAGCCATCCTTTGTATGTTGTGTAACAGGTTAGGTATACCTATGTGCACAGACAGAGGAGGGGCTTCCCAACGAGACAAGAGCAAGCTGAACACAGCATGATCCCTTCGGAGTGAAAATAAAGCAAACAGAGACAGTCAGGTGCCTTCATTAAACAATTCCAGAAAAACAATAAACTATTAATCATTATTTTAGACGAGTAAAACTGTGGTGGGAGGGATATGTAATGATTACTTTATAATCTCGCACACTGTATATTTTACCCACATTCATTAATAGCATTTCTATTAATACTATAGCTATTAAACACTCTCAATGGGTAAGGGAAATGTAATGCATGCCAACTCTAATTATAACATGTACAATGCATTTAATATATGTGCCATTATGCAGATAGACAGAAAGCTGGGCAAATACCCAGCCTGCTCTACCAGCACAAAGAGTGCTCAATCACCTAAACCAACGCTATAGCTGTCAGTGTCTGGGGCAAGGGTAGTTTCACTAGAAGGAGGTGGCATCTGTACTGATTTTTGATTGTTGACTAAGAATTAGGTTAAAAAAAAAAGAGAAAGGGGGTGGGGCTTATTCCAAGTAAGAAAGAAAATAAAGACATTTTGAAATTATTGGTTTAGCTGGAATGTTAAAGGATTCTAGGTGGAGCATGGGAGCACGTAAAGTTAGAGGAGACAGGGTTTCGAGATTATGAAGTACTTTGCTTGCAATGCTAGTTACATCAGACTGAAGCCTCAAACACTAGTCCTCTTGAAACGAACTGAAAGATTCACACCGTGTTGTAAATGAATCAAAACAGGTATTTGCATTTTAATAAAGGACAGACTGTTCCAAAGGTCCAATTTCAAGCATTAGTAATTAGGGAGGAGGAATTTCCCTCATGTCTCTCAAATTCACACGTTTATGAGAAAATGACACACCTGGTTGTCTGGCTACCAGGCTGCTCCACTCAGGGGTAAATCTGCCACCCTAGGAGAGGGGAGGGAGGATTCTATTTTCTGGAAGCCCCTTGGTCCAAGACTGGTATTAAGAGGCTCCCATAGTAACCAGTTTGTTTGTGGTCAGAGCCCCACCGACACTTGTCCCCCAGAGACTGGGAAGTGAAGAAGTGTCCCACCCAGCCAGATCGAGTGCGCTGCTTTCCCTCCTTCGCCACCACTGGATACAGGGGAAAAGTGCGCAGGTTTGGGCCTCGGTTTTCATGCTGGCTTCGTTGCTTGCCAGTTCTGTGACTGTGGCCGATTTAATTAATCTTTCTGAGTTGCAAGTTCCTTGTTGAGTTGTGTGGAATAATACATATTAAGCATTTAGCACACAGTGCATGACGTGTAAGGAGCAAGTGATAGCTATTAGCTTCTATAATCATGATTATTCACTCCTCCAGAGAGCTCACTAAGGATTTCTACAGCCTTGGGCATATTAACTATATTATCATTAGTCATTCTTACCCATGAATCCTTCCAGAACTGTTTCCCTCTTTCTCTGGAAGTCCACCAAACAGCACCGTTATTATTCTTTCTTCCAAGTAAGCTCACTGTGAAGCGTTGTTCCCGTTGATATTTTCATTATGGCGGTCACTCCTGGTATTATTTGCACTTTGCATCAGAGATAATCATCATAATGCTCCTTGGGATTGGGTACTATTATGATTTGCTTTTTTTTTTTTGAGACAGTATACTGTTCTGTAGCCTAGGCTGCTCCTGAACTTACTATGTAGCCCAGGATGGCCTGGAACTCATAGCAGGCAATCCTTCTGCCTCAGCCTCAACCTCCTGGGTGCTGGTTTTACAGGTGTGTGCCACCACATCCCGATAGTATATTGGGCGGTGCTTCCTGCCCTCTGGGTCCTCCTAGAATTGGATCCCTCATCGTTTGTCAACACTATGATCTCTCTAGGCCTCACCACTGGAGGGAGCAGCGAAACTGACACCCTTGCCTCCCTTCCAGGGCTGCCCTGTTCTACCTGTAATTCAGCGGTGTACAAGGAGCAAGCAGGCACAAGTGAATGCATTTCCAGTCTCTTTTCTTTAATCCTATCTGTCCCTCCTATGTTGCCAATAGCCAAGGTTCTCCCAAATTTGAGGGACTGTTTCCTCTGTTCCTTTTGTTTTTCTTGGTGGAATGATTGAAATCAAACTGGCAGGTGAAAGACAAGCAGTTCAAGTTTTCTCAGAATGTACTGAAGGACCTATGAGTGAGGAGGAAGCAGGAGAACCTCAATGTGAATGGCGTCAAGGAACCACGGATTCAGAAATTCTGAGAAGGTGTGAGCCTGACACCATGACAGTCACGTCTTTTTACTCACAACATGCTAAGAACATTGCACACTTACTGCACTCTGAATAGGCCCCCTGGTTATTCACCTGCTGCAGATGAAGATACCAAGGCCAGGACAAATTAAGGGACTTGTGTAAGGTCACTGTCTTGTCCAATTCCTAGGCCAGGGCTGTGATTTAAACATAGAGAGAAAAGCCCTGGGATTTGATCAAGCCCAGGGCAGGAGCTGTTTCTATTTATACTTCAGTGATTATCTCAGGATTGTGATTTTAATAAGTTTTCTCATATAGTTTCCTTTTAAATTTGTTGTGACTTTGTAGCCTTCAACTTTTGTTTGCAATTGACATTCTTTGGAACCTCATTAAATGTTTTCTCTGGTTTTTAAGAGAGAAGTCTGTAGAAAAACTAAGCAATCATTTATTGATTCCCTGCTGCATGATAAGCACTTTGCATCGGAGATAATTGTCATAATGCCCCTTGGGATTGGGTACTATTATGATCTGCTTCTCTTCCCCCCCCCCATTTTATTGGTATGTATAAGTGCAAAATTTAAGGTTTACAATGAAGTTTAGCCTTTTGTGCACATACATATCTTGTCAAGGTGACAAGGACTTTCCCACTCTCCTTTTGTCCCTCCCCCTATCCACCTCTCCCTCCCTCCCCACCGTACCCCCTGGTTCACTTTGTTTTTCATTTTAAGTTCCATGAGATAGTTGTAAACTGGGTTTCTCATATCCGAGAGACCATTCGATGTTTCACTTTCTGCTTCTGACTCACTTCACTGAGCATGATGTTCTCAAGTTTCTTCCATTTGCCTGTAAAAGCCTCCCGCTGTTGGACATTACAGATGCGTAGTATTCCATTGTGTATAAGTACCACAGTTTGTGTATCCATTGGTCTGCTTCTCTTTTTTGAGACAGGGTACTGCTCTGTAGTGTGGGCTGCTCCTGAATTTACTATGTACCCGAGTCTGGTCTAGAACTCATAACAGGCAATCCTCCTGCTTCAGCCTCAACCTTCTGAGTGCTGGTTTTACAGGCGTGTGCTGCCACGGACAGCTATTATATTGTGCAATGCTTCCCAGGCAATCGCTCTATTCACTGAGCTACGCCTCCAGCTTCTATTATTTTCTTCTCATACAAAAGGAATGCCTGGGTTTGTGAGTGTTAATTGAATTTTTGTGTTCCACGTTGCCTCGAAAAGGGTTAGTGGCCTGCTGTTGATTAGACAAGCAGAAAAATAATACCATCATGTTTGCCTGTGTGGGAAGGAGAAGAGAAGAAGCAGTTTAAGAGAGAATTCAGAACAACACTTATGGCCCACAGAAGAAAGAGGGAAATGGCAAGTGGCTGGGGAACTAAGAGTTTCTGGGAATTTTTGTCAACAAGCCCTTCTCCCTGAAATTTAATCCTTTAGTAGGGTGACCATGAATCACTAAGTGGCATCTGGAACTTAGATGTGATACAAGGAGAGTCTGTTCAGGTTTGATTTGGTTTCCCAATTTTAAATTATTTTTATTTTTAACTGATACGTAGAAACACAAATCGTCCATATTGATGAGAGCGCCAGCTGATATCTTGAGCAGGTACACATTGTGTAATGTTTAAATCAGGTTAAACACACTTGTCTCCACAAACAGATATCGTTTCTTTATGGGGAAGACATTCTAAACCCTTTCCTCTAGCTTTTCGAGAAACGCGGCACATAGGACCACCTATGGCCAACCTACGTGCAGGATTTTGTTTACTTCCCTCTGAGACTATCCATCCGATAGAATGAAATGGTGTTGCAAGACTCGTGTGAGGTTTGAAGTGGGTGAGGAACAGGCATGAGCTGAGTTTAGATGGACAAGAAATTAAATGAAGCCTCATCTCTTCCTTTGTCTTGAAATGGGAATCAGTCCTTGGAAGATCTTTTCTGACTAGGCCTTTGCTAAACTTAGGATCTACTAATTTTCCCTACTGGGCTTTCCCCTATTAAGTCTTCTTATGTTTGAGCAACGTGGAAAAGGCAGGGACTTTGCAAGAGTTGACTATCTCATGCTGGAGAACGGTCAGTAGTGTGATAACAGCCACCCAATGGACAAGACTCAAAGTGCTCTTTTTTCACACTGTCCCAAAGGATTGGCAAGTCTGACACTGACAAGAATTGCTGCCAAGGGAGGAATGTTGCCTAGAACGTTTTTGAAACCTGCCACCATCCATTCTGCTCTTTGTTCCCCTTTGAGCCTGGCCTCGTTTGGCTGTCCTCCTTCTGGTATGCCCCAAGCTGGGGTGCCAGCCAAGCTGTTGCCCTTCATACACTCCACTCACACCAACGTGTGTTTCCTCCTGCACTGGGCTGCCAGGGGAAGCATTTCTATTAGGGTTGCTTGATTTTGTGTAATTCCAATGCTTTTCATATTCACTTCTTTCGTAATGTGGATCTTCCCTCTTTGCGTTAGAATCCCTTTGTAAGGATCTACTTTTGAGCGATCGGTCTTTCAGTCTTCCATTTACTATTCTGTGTCTCCAATTCCCAGGGCCTGGGGCTGGCCCATCTCTGATCTCACGGACACACCATCAGAACACAGGGTCTGTCTGACAATAAAATCTATTCCATTCTATGTGGGTACTCATACTGATCCAAAGTCAGGTTTACTCTCAGCAGATTTCTTTATAGAAGTCTGAGCCAAAATACTACCCAGCCATTTCTATAATACTTTCGAAATTTTTATACAAGTGATCATGTTCTATAAAATGACCCACTGAGAGAAAAGTGAGCTTTTACTTCTACAGAACCATTTCTAACCCAACCTTCCTCCCACATATGCCACCCCTCAGGACCCTCAATTATTGCAGTAGGCAGCAGTGAGAGAGCAAAAGAAACCCTAAAAATCCCCAACATTGAAATATGGTTTTTTAAGGCACATGGCACTTCCAATAATCCTGGTTAACAGCGTTCTACCCAACGGGTTGTCTTTATGCATAGGCCTATTTTATGTAGGTGGGAACCTACACTTTCAGCAGGTACGTGAGCCAGGGGATAATTTCTGAGTCCTCCTGAAGAGAAATGAGTAGTTAAGGATTAAAGTTAACCTGCTTACACTGGGATTTTCAACCTTGGCTCTGCAGGGGAATAGCCTAAGGAGCTTTACCAATACAGAATCCATAAATCCTAACCTCTGAGATGCTGATTTGCTTACTGTGGGGGGTAACCTGTCTTGGGGATTTTTCAAAGCTCTTCAGAGGATTGTAGTATGTAGCCAAGGATCTACACTTTCAACCTAGAACCTTCTACAAAGTAAGTTCTGCATGCTACTAGCAGAAATATCACCAGTGAACTTGTGATAAGTGAAGCTCAGGCTTATTTAATCTGGTGCTTGACATGCACACTGAAGGTCATGAGGCTCTAGAACCCGTGTGAGGGCTGTGTACACTGCACCTGGGAAAGACTTCTTTAGCAGAGTCAACCATCCTGCCCCTTTGGCACTTTGGGGCTCCTTTAAAATGGCATATAAACCCAGTGATTTCGATTGCAGGCGGCTTGTCATCTGGCATGGCTTCTCTCTAGTTCATCTGGTAAAAATGGCTACTTCTGTTGGTAGTCTACAAAGACTTGTAGATAAGTTGAAAGGTGCCAAGAGACTAAATCAAGCAAAGGTTATTTTTTTCCCTCTATAAGATGAGGAGAATCTACTAATGTGAGCCTGGTGAGTTTGACGTCGATTGCCAGCTAACTTCTAGAATAGATTATTAGAAGATGATTTCTGAGCCCTTAGAAAGAAATTTGCTAATCACTAGGAGCCAGCATGAGTTCATTAAGTACTAGCCATGCCACACTAAGCTCATCTCCTTTGGATAGGCTTATAAGAAAAAGCTGCAAAAATCATTTACCTGGGCTTCGAAGATCTTAACAAATGCTTCTGTGATGTTCTTTCACACAGGCAGAGAAATGGGGACTAGCTGATGCTATGGACAGTAGAATGCTTGGCTCATTAAATGATCTTAGGCAAAATGTACAGATTCAATGAATTACCGTGAGCCCAATAAAATGGTTGGATAAGAATGAGATGCTGACTGAATTTGAGGGATATGTGTGTACGCCACTTGACAGAGGAAAAAAAAATGTTTACTGTTGTCACAAGCAAGCCACAGACTTTGTAATTTCTTATTCATGAAGTATCTTTACATATATTGTCTTACTTAATCCATACAACTTGAAAAATTAAAGTATTAATTATCTTCATTATACAGAAAGAAAAATTGATGTTGAAAGATCCAGTAACTTCCCAAAGGGAGAAATAGTTGTGAAACTGAGCACCAAAACCAAAAAACCTAATTCTTCCTCTAATGTTGCTGATACAACTGTAAAGTTGTGTATTTCAGCTCTAAAATTAAATGCATAAACTTAGAGTGAAGGAAAGGCCTGCCAGTGCTTTTTGAAGGGCATGCATATTTCAGTTAACTTCAAATTTAGTATAAAGTCGTTTGGTATGATTGTAATGTGGCTATTAAGTACACTATTGAGAGTACGGGGTAATATTAATGGAAGTATAATGTCTTTCATGTTGGAGGTGATAGCTTCTTTGTATCCAAGATTGATCAGTGCATCATTAAGTTTTTACATTGTTCTAATGGCTGTATGTGAAGACACTTGAGATATTTTCCTTAGGGAAAGGAAAAGCTTAAGAATTTTGTGTTACTTATTTTCTAGGGGCCAATCGACATTGTCTTAGTTACTTTGTTGTTGCTGTGACAGAATATCCAACATTCACACCTCAAGGGAGAAAAGATTTATTGAGTTCATAGGTTTAGAAGGTCTACACTGTCCGCTCATAGGGCAGCCAGCCATGGTAAAGTCACATGGCAGAGACAGAGGCTGGAAAGTGGCTCACCCCATTGCAAACAGAAGCCAAGTGAAGCAAGAGCAAGTGGATGAGTCATCCCAGGGAGGAAGCTGTAACGGTATTTCTTCTTCCTTCCTTTAATTACTTCAAGCTATCAGTTGCTTTCGGAGGACATCAGGATCCAAACCATAGCAGAAAGGAGAGCTGCAAGAAGGCAACTCACAAAACATTGAAAGAGTATCCTCACCATTACAGTAATTGTAGAAAATCAGTGCATTTTACCACTTCTGATGACCCTTCCGATTCCAAACTTATCTAAGTGTAAGATTCACTCTGTCTGAATGAACAAAGTCCAATCTAACTTTGGAATATCAGTTGATGAATTCTCCCGGACTGATTGCTGAGGTCAAAAGGGAACCAAGGCTTCAATAATGATTGCGGAAATGAAGCAAACTTCGGCTAGTTTGATCAACTTCCCTGCCACATACCATCCTTGATAAGGTAGGCATCAGGTTCAAAATTCATTCTGGCCCCTGTCACACATTCTGCTAGCCTATGATCTCAGGTAAATTGTGCTTGGACCTTTTGCTTTTAGTGTCAAAATGGCCATCTGAAATGATAAGGATTTCTACTGCAAAGCCGTCTTTGAAGGGCTAATGAGTTATGGGAGCAGCTTGGATCACTCCACAAATCCTTTCCACAGGCAGTTGAAAGTACAACTCAAGCCAGGATCCCACAGAGTTAATTTGCCACATGGTATGAGCTTTCTGGCTTGAGGCCCACTGTTGGGGCAAGATGAGGCTTCAGGGAACATCTTTGTTCTCCAGGCCTGCGGCCACCAGTGATGGGGTTCCCTCCCCAGGATGTGCCAAGAATGGGGGCCTTCTCATCACATATACTGCCTCCTCAGCAGTGGTATCACTTTATCTCCCTTGGGGAAGAAAGTTGGAAGAACCTGATCTATGGCAAAGCAGAGTATCATAGATCTCTGAGAGAACAAGGCAAAGATTGAGTCGAAGTTCGGAGACATGCACAAGTATTCCCTTGTGCTAAGCTTGGAGGCCAGTTTCTGGAATTAAGGAAGAAAAATGGGAAAGAAGGGGAGTGGGCTGGCTTTCCTGAGCAGGCAGCGGGCACTGGGCAGGGAATTGGGCTGAGGCAAGTTCTTTTCCTGAGAATACAAGGTCAGGATCTCACAGATACCTGAGCTGGTGCAGCTGACTGCTTAGAAACACAAACTCTGGAGCCAGATTGCCTAGGTCTAAAACCTGTCCCTAACACTTGCTAGCTGTGCGTGCCCTAATCAGTTAGCACAACTTCCCTGTGGCTCCAGATTTACCTCTTAGATTTGTTTTGAGGATTAGAATGCCTAGAAAATGTGAAGTGCTGAAAGAGAGCCTAACGGATACTGAGTATGAGGGGTATTTAATAACATAAATGAAATACATGGGGATGAGGGAGAGCCAGGAGGGTGGGGAGTACAGGGGCAGTGAAAATGATTAAATGAGATTCATATGTGCACCCATTCTCCAAGTTGAGGGTAGTTCTTATGTATCACAAACATACACTAATAAAATAATAATTATGAGGAAAGAAAGAGCATGCGGGGGAAGTGGTAAATTTAATAGATGACTACTATATGTCTAATATGTTCTAGGCACTGTCCGACCTGAGGTGTAGTGCAGGCGTATCTGCTTGGTGATGAGCTGTCTGTCCTTTGTACTGAACCTGTAGGAGGCAGAGATGCTGTTGCCTCACAGGTTAAAAAGGGAATAAATCAACAGGGGCCCCCTCTCACAGGGCTGTAGTTAGGAGTGAATGAGGTAGTGTCTAGGGGTATGATCTAGAGAAGACAACTCTGTAAGTGGAATACCTGGCTTTGGGGAGCTGTCAGAAAAATCTTAACAAGAATAGGCGCACAATCTTATGTTTGGTTAAAACTCAACAGCAAAAAAAAATCACTCACATGCGTAAAGTACAAGGAAGAATTGGATTGCCAACAGCTTATCAGAAAAAAAAGAGCTATGGGTTTGAGTTAACCACAAGTCTCCTACAGAGCCAACCCTGGAAGCTGGCTGTTCATAGACTAATGTAAGTTTAGGTAGTATCACTAGAAATGGGGGGGGCTGAGGTCTCAGAAATAATCATTTCATGGTCCTCTGTACTCTGTGCTGGTCTGGTCATTGCAGACATGTGGGATTGTGTCCTGCCAATAATATTTCTGGATGGACTGTGACAAACTCATTAACAAACTGTCCAGATGTGGTAAACTGGGTTGGAAGGCATTACAAAACTCTCTCTCTCTCTCTTTCTCTCTCTCTCTTTTTGAGTCAGGGTCTTGCTCTGTAGTCCAGGCTGGTCCTGAACTCACTGTGGAGCTCAATCTGACTTTGAACTCATAGCAATCCTCCTGCCTCAGAGTGCTGGGTTTACAGGTATGCACCACTATGACCGGTTTATGTGACACTAGGGAATGGAGCCCAGGGTCTTGAGCTTGCTAGGCAGGCACTTTAACTGCTGAGCCTTCCCCCAGCCCCTACGAAACTCTTTGTTAAGGTTGCAATTACACTAATCCAAGGAGGGAAACATTAAGGCCATATTTGAAACAGCTCTTTCTTCAATAGGAAATGTTTACAGAAACCACCCCCCCGACCCCCATCCAATCTGTCAGCAAATCCTGTCGGCACTTTCCTCAAATTATAGCAATAATCTGGCCATTTCTCATTTCCTCTTCTGCTACTGTACTGGCCTAACCCAGCCTTTCCTGCTGGAATTAGTGCAAGCCCTAGGAGATCTCTCTATAGGACTCAGCCCCACCCCCAGTCCGCTGTTCGCAGAGGAGGCTGGATTACTATTTAAATATGACTCCAGTGGCTTCCGATTTCATCTGGCATGTAAGTCAAAGTCCTTGCAAAGACCTCCCAGGTCTGTCTTGGCTCAGTTCCCACCACCTCTCAGGCTTCAGTCTCTTCTCCGCTCCACGTTGCTTACTCGGTGCTGGCCCCAGTAACCCACTCATACTTCCTCAGACCTGCCATTTGTTCTCCTATCTCAGGGCTTTTGTGCCCATGATTGCGTCTTTGGTACAAGTCGAGGACCCGGGCCAAACGGACTCCGTGACAGGCCTCAAACTCTCCCTAAAAGCAAGCAGGCCTAAGTTTCAGTTTCTCAGAAATCAGGCAGAGCCTCACATTGTCCAAGGCCGAAACTGCCCCTGGATCAGCCAATCAGGGAGTGCCGGAGAATACCTACCATTCCTGAGAGCTATAGATAGTTGCTTAATGTTAGCCAGTCAATCTCATTGTAGCTAGCCAACCACTTTGTAACAAGTCTGCTCTTGCTGAATGCAACCCAATCATGCAACCGCTAAGTTGGAACCCTTGCCTCATGCTCAAACCTGATAAAAAAAAAAAAAAGAAAAAAAAAACCTGCCTACCTGTTGTTTGGGGCTCTCTGCACAGATCCACCGTACTGGTAAAGTTTGAGAGCCAGAGCTTAAGCCCGAATAAAGGCTTTTTGCTTTTACATACGTGCTCCAATCTCCCGGTGGGAACCCACTCACACTTCCTCAGACCCACCATTTGTTCTCCTGTCTCAAGGCTTTTGTGCCTAAATGTTACCTCTGACCAGAACTCATATTGCCTTGACATCTGTATGGCTTTTTCCTTTGTAGCCTTTAAATTATAACTCAAATATCATCTTCTCAGTGAGGTCTTCTCAGTCACCCTGTCCAAATGGCAGCTAGCTTCCCCAGTGTTCTCCTCGTATAGTATTCTATGTAATTTATCACTAATTCGGTTACTGCTCTGTTACCAGGGCTAGAAGGTTCAGGATTGCTGTTTGTTTCTCTCACTACTTTATTTAGTGCCCCAGAGAGTGCCTGGCATACAGAAGGCAACCAATAAGTGTTTACGGAATATGCTGATATACAAAATGTAAAAAAACCCAAAGTGTTGGTTTGGTTGAGTCTGCCAAGAGCAACAGAGTCATGAGCTCTGCTCTCTCTGGAACCTGCATAAGTTAGAGTTGACTACATAAATGCACGTACAAAGGACGATGTCCACATCACTGAATGAGATCTATTAAACTCAGGGAGGACACATCCATCTTCCACACTTTCCAGGACTACTTTGTGTAAGAAGTATGTTTAGCACTTTGAGTCAGAATTTCAGCCAGTGTACATGAAGGAAATACACACAGGCTATAGGATCAGTAGCTAGAGGATAGATTTGAGATTCTCAAGTTCTCTCCTGAAGTGGTGAACTCCCTATTCCTGAAGGTGTGCGAAGGAGGCTGTGTCTACCTGCCAGCTTCGCCATACAGCTGAGTCTGTATTGAGTGGGGGATTGCCCCACACCGCCTTACCTTGACAACCTCTGTGACTCAAAGATGCTGGAGCCAAGATATATGAGCCCAAAGATTGGGGGAGTTTAGAACCATTTTCTAAAACTTGGAGAGGTCTTTCGTTTTGGAGTCCCAAAGGCAAATTTTCCTCTCAAAAGTTCATTCCACCCTAATTGAGATTCCATTTCCCAGAAATTACCTGATACTAGGCTGGTGATTAGAGGCCAGCCAGGGGTAAAGGGACCGATTCCCATGGCAACCAGGTTGAAAAAACACACCATGTGAAGAATTGTCAGCAACAAGCTACGTTGGCATTATAAATAGATATCTAATTCATCAAGCTGGTTTGTGACGACTTCTGCATTATAAATAGATACTTAATTCATTGAGATAGTGCTGACGGAGTGTATGAAAGTTACATCCAAAGCCACCCGTTTTGTCTTTAAGTAGCTCGCCATTAATCGACAACTGTATTTTTCCTTTCTCGTTCATGTAGAACTTGGTTCTGTGAGTGAGAGAACGGTGTATATGAGTGTTTTCAGAAAGCCAGCTCGAGTCCTGTGCCACGATATCACTCACTACTTGTCTTTCACCCAAAGGTTTGTCAGGCCTTTCTCTGATTGCATGAGTTTCTCCGTTTGAACCTTTTTCACACAGGAGAGCTTGGGGTCAACGTCTGGACTTCGCAAGAGTCCTTTTTCTGTCATGTTTGTCTTTTCTTCATCCTGCTTTTCTAACTTGGAGGCTTCCCTCAGTTTCAGTCCTTGGCTCTCTGTTCTTTTCTTCCCAATTTGCCTTCCCTCTGTGAGCAGCTAAAGTAATCAAATAATTGCTTTCTAACTTGCACGCCCTATCTCCAGCCTTGACAATACATGCTCTGAAACACCCAAAGATCAGAAAACAAAATCTGACCCATCAAAGGACTTTTTTCACAAAACCAAGGCCCCTGAGGATGGGCCTTCTTCCAGCACTCACAATGCACGGCTTGATTGAGGATTAGAGATGCAGAGTATAAGGGCAGAGAGTGGTGTTCAGCACAAAGCAACAATTAGGTTTGGCCAAACTCAAATGTAAAAGCACTTTTGAAATGCAATTTTTAGAAACGCTGTAAGAAATTAGTATAAACAACTAATAGAATCTCACCAAATGAAAATCAGAGTGAGACTTTGTACTTCTACATTCCAAAGAACTTAATACAAATTAGCCTATAATACTCAGAGTGTTTCATTCTGTAAGGATTAAGGGAAATAGGATGCATTTTTTTTCATTAACTTGCTGGGTAAATAAGCTTCCTAATGCAAGAATATAGGAGTTGCTTTCTAAACTTTATTGCAACCAGGGACAAATAAGTCACTGCGTGCCAAACCCTTGTATATTTTTTTCTATTGAACAGTGTTTGTTTAGAATAATAAAACAGCGTTGAGTAGTAAGGAACTTTAAAGTCATGTTTGTAGAGGTCATCACCTCTTCTCAAACCCACTGATCAATTCTTCTGAGGTCTTGAACAGGGTTCAAGGAGCTAGGTAAGACTTCCTCCCTAATCCAGTGTATACTGAGTCCCCACCCATGGGGCAAATGGCATGCTGATTCTGGAAGAAGGGTCAGAGGCTAAGAATGGAACCACCTCTCATTTGAGATTCTGGGAGGGAGCACTAGGAGGGTCCCTGTACCAAACCACACATCATGTACTTATTCTCTGAGATCCCAACACTGAGGCCCATAGCTTTGGGGAAATAAGGCCGTCTTGATGGCAGGATGAGGTACCAGCTCTTGTGAATTGCGAATATTCAGCAATGAATGAATTTGTTCTCTGTGGTTGCTAGTACTGGTCACAAAGCATACTTCCATTATTTTAAGTTCTGTGGAGGACCATCCCTGCTATTTGAAAGTAGTTCACTGTGGACCTAAATTGCGGAAACAGAAAACCGTGTAACTTCGGCACTTTTTGTTTGGGCTGCAACTTGCAGAATATTGCCATTCATTCATTCACTCACTCATTTACTCAGTAATAGGATGGAACAACAGCAGGGCACCCCGTTCAGTGACCATGTGTCTAACTGAAAAGTGAATTCCTGTTTGGAGCCTTCTCCCTTCTTCTACCCCATCTTTGAATTTTTTCTCTGGCCTGCCCTCTTCTTTTGCCATGGAGCTCAGGTCCAATACCACTTTTCTGCTAAGTTGTAAGTGAGCAACAAGACCAAAGCCATAATTTTTGCAGTTAAACAGTGAATGCTCTTTTTATTCAGAAGAATACATTTTAAGAATTTCATGCGCCGTTAAATCAGTAAAGTGAGGGGTTAGGAGATAGGGAACCTTTCTTTGGGAAACATCTCATCCTGGTGGAGTTTGCAACTCTCAGAATTCCTTGACTCAGCTCAGGTGACCAGAGGCTAAGGAGCAGTAGATGGGACTGACTCTCAGGGTAACCAGCTGGGTTTCCAGGTCTCTGATGATAGAAGAGAGGACAGGAAAACTCTTGAAAAGACGATTATATTGGAACTTGCAGTTCCAGTGAGATTACTTGAGAGGTGGATGAGGGAGAATTGGTGGTGCTGCTCGGCTCTTCTTCTTGGTTACACTCTTCAAGTGCTATGGTCTGATCTCTGCCATCTGTGTCTGAGCCCCTATGTAGAGAAAAAGAAATGAGTCAGGGAGGATCCAGACCCAGAAACATGAAAACAGGTTGCAAGGGAGTTCGCCTACTAGAGGAATATTTGGGTTTTTTTTTTGTTTGTTTGTTTGTTTTGAAACAGGGTCTTGCTCTGTAGTCCAGGCTGGTCCTGAATTCACCATGTAGCCTAGACTGGCCTAGGGTTCACAACAGTACTCCAGCCTCAGCCTCCTGAGTGCTGGGATTACAGATGTGCGGCACTGTTCCCAGCTATTACGTAGTGCTAGGGGATCGAACTCAGGGCCTCATGCTTCCTAGGTAGTTCTCTAATCGGTGAATTACACTCTCAGCCCTAGACTAGTATCTGGGTTACGGCTTTGCCTGCAGCACTCACTTTCCAAAAGGAGGCTGCGATGGGCATTTACCTGGTTCGGAGTCGAGGCCACTTCTTCCACTCTATGGCTAGCACCACCCCCAAGGCTACCACAACCACCACAATCAGGGTACTTCGCACGATGTTGCCAACGGTGCACTCTTGAGCAGTAGGCCCTGCGGTATGCAAAATAGCAGAGTCAAAAGCCATGCTGATTATCATGTATTTGTTTGCTTTTCTCGTGTTGTCCCCTCTCTCTGGCTTCCTCCAGAGCCATGTGGGAGCCATATGTGGAGCCTGAAGAAATGGTGGTCACTGGTGGTGAGTTTGCACAGGGAGACAGCCCTCCCTCTGAAGGGTAGGAGAGACCTTAAAAAAATTCTGCTCACTAAGAAGCAACTTCCTCTCTATCCTTAGGAGAAAAATGATACACTCGAGGTCTCCAACTCCACAGCCTCTCCTCTCTCCCTATTTGAGCTATCTCCATGGGGCCATCCTGTGACCCCACATGTGTCGTGACAGGACCCTTAGGGGAGGGACTACACACTCACCTGCTGCTCCTACCAGTTCCAGGTGATCACTAGGCTCTGACCAGATATCAGGGTAGGCCTGGAGGCGGTAGCTGCAGCTGTAGTTCCCAATGCCTTTTCCCTCCATATTGTTAATGACAAAGTCTCCATCCTCTGAGAACTGCTGGGGTGCCCCCTCTCCATCATGTTCCAGGACAAATTCAACACCTGGCAGGGGACCTCGGCATTGAAGGGTGATGTCCTTCCCTAGCTTGAACATGGTGTTGGGCCAGGCTGACAGAGAGGGTTTGGGAGGCTTATCTGCAACCAGCAAGAACACAGAGTTAAAAGGAGGTGGCCCAGAACTCAGTCTTCTACCCCTGATTGCTAACTACTAAAAGCTACAAAATCTAAATTGCTCACTGAAATCTCTAGGACCTTACCAGTCACCCAGATCTTCAGGGAGTCGCTGTGATTTGAAGCTGCAAATGGGGCAGAGTCCAGATAGTAAACACAGCTATAGATCCCAGAATCTTCACCTCTTACTGCTGGCATCCAGAAGTCTGCCCTGTACCCATTTGGTCTCTGGTGCTCTAAGGGTCCTCGAGTTCCCTCCTTCAACAGGACAAATGTTGAGTTTGGCAGTTCCCCTTGACATTGAAGAGTCATATTTTCTCCAGGGGCCACCATGGGACCAGGCTGGGCCAATAGGCTGGGTTTGGGGAGTAATCCTGGAAGAAATGAATGTCAAGTGAGAGAGAAGAGACCATCTCCCAGTGTAGTCTGTTTGATAAAGCAGGACGCCTGTGGACTGCGTGTACACGGGCACTCAAAAAATTGTCTCCCATGGACTAGCAAATCCCCTTCTTTCTACACTTTCATGCTCACTTCAGTTTCCTGTTCCCTTACCTGTGACTATGAGTTCCAGGGTATTGCTGGACTGGATTTTGATGAGGCTGGTCCAGTCAGGGTCGTAGCAGCAGCTGTAACGCCCTATGTTAGCTCCAGATACATAGGAGATGGGAAACGCCCCATCATTACTGGTGGATCCCCAGAGCTGCATTGAACTGACTTCTCCTTCTTTGTGCAGCATATAACCTACTCCACGAACTGGCCCTTCGCACCAGAGAGTCACATTCTGCCCCATGGAGACCACAGAACTGGGCTCAGCAAACAGCCATGGTTTAGGGAAGGTGTCTGGGGAAAGAACAATAATTTATAGTGTTGAGTATGGAAAATGGTTCCAATCTGAGTTAACGTTTTATCATTTCCTGAACATAGTTTTTCCCCTCCGTAGTTTAGGTCTCTTAGGAGGGATTACCCTTCTTAACCCTACCCCAGTTGTTTCCGGCCCTGTCCCTTTATTTGTCTGTCCTTACCAGTCACCCAGATCATAAGGGGCATACTGAGATATGAGCCCCGGTTTGACATAGTTGTCTCATAGTAGATGCAGCTGTAGTTTCCAAAGTCCTCTGCCCCAACAGCGTGGAGGAGGAAATCAACTGTGTTCCCCGAGGCACTCTGAAACTGCAAGGGAGTCCGGGTTCCCTCCTGCAAGAGGGCAAACCTCATGCCCTGGAAATCTCCTTGGCAGCGCAGGGTCACATTCATCCCAGGAAGCACCACAGGACCTGGCTGGGCCAGGAGAGTGGGTTTGGGGTAGAATTCTGGAATTAAGGGGATCACAACATGAGAGAAGTCTACCGCCTCATTTTGCAAACAGCTTTTATAAGAAACCATCTGTGCTTATGGCAGAAAATTTTTAAAAAATGAAAAACTAACAAAACGTACAATTCTATCCGAGTAAAGATAACTATTCTATACGTATTTTCCTTTTACTTTTTTCTATACATGCCCATGTCTAGGTAGTTTTAACTATTTAAACAATTGAGACCCCACTGTATTCACAGCGCAGCAGTCTGGCATTTTTCACTTAGCTTTATGTTGTAAATGCTTTCCTATGACGTTAAACAGCCTTTGAAAACTATCATTTGTAATGGCTGCAAAACATGTAGCTGACATTTCAAGGTCTCCTCCCGTCCTCTGAGGGCCATCCAGCCCACCAATCTCTGACAGCCCAGCTAAGGAAAAAGTGGACATTGAACCTAACACTCAAGGCCAAGCCACAAAAAGGTTTCAGAAATAGGACAATTTGAACTTGACTGTTGAACTGAACACCCCCGTTGCCTCACTTCTTTCTGCAGAAATGAATGACTTTCTTCTTCTCTCTTTGTCTCTTCTCTGCTGTAATAATGATGTGAGCAGCTGTACCATACAGATTGTTTGCCATGTGCCAGGCACCATCTTAAGTACTTGCTCAGTGCCTTTTAGAAGGAACATTTCTTTCTTTCCCACTGGCAGCCCTTCCACCAACTGTCCCAGGATTGTACCACCTCTACTAGGGCTTCCCTCTTCCTAACCTGTCACCACGAGCTCCACAAGGTCGCTGGGCTCAGACCAGACAGCAAAGTCATAATAGCGGCAGCTGTAGTTCCCTCCATCTCCAATGCCCACCGAAATGATCAGAAAGTGGACCTCACTGGCTCCTGGACTGTCCCAAGACTGGTCACTGTATGCTACTTCCCAGTCATCTTTGTAAAGAATAAAGCTCATGTGCTGGCGCGGAGTGGAGCAATTGAAAGTCACTCGAGCACCTGGGGTGACCACTGGGCTGGCCCTTGTCTTGAAGAAGGGCTTGGGGTACATCTCTAGAAGGCAAAAAACAAACAAAAATATCAAAACAGAAAAATATCCGCTCGTAACACAAAATCAAATTAAGAAAAAGAAAAGCAAACAAATATAACAGGTACTATTTGATTTATAGGGAGCTCCTCTGCATTTTACATAAAATTTTCAATCAGAAATTGGGGCATTTAAAATCTTGCACAGGGACATCCACTGTCATCTGTCATTGCTTTCCAATGGATCCTCACTACCACTGAGGCAAGCAGTAAAGGCTAGTTCTCTGAGCCTGTGTGCCCATTTGGCCACGAGGAGGAAATGGTACCCGTGCCACCTCCCTTGAAGATTTGCTCTCTGGTTAAATGAGATCAATGATGGGAAAATAATTAGAAAAATTAAATCACCCTCCACAAACTCAAGCTATTCATAACGATTATGGCTATTAATATCGTGCAGCCAGAGGCCCTGGCACTCCCAGAGCCACGCCTGCCTGGCTCTAAGATTGGACACAGGCTCCTAGGACCAGCAGCAAAGGTTTCTGTAGGGAGAGAACTTTCTGACGGGGTGCTTCGCTTCTACCTCCTCCCTCAGATATATCTCTTTCAGCTCTACCTTTTATCACAAGCTCCAGGGGCTCACTGGGCACAGACCACTTGAAGGGGTGCATTGTGGTATGCGTGTGGCAGCTATAATTGCCTTCGTCTTTATCCTCCATTCTTTGGATTGTGAAGAAGGCTTCTTTCCCAACGGCCCCCAGTGTCTGGACAGGTTCCTGTTCTCCTTCCTTGTATAGAGCGAACCCCATGCCTTCCAGCCATCCTTTGCAGCGGATTTGCAGTTCCTGGCCCCGGATTGGGAGAGAAGCCGAGAGGACAGGTTTGGGAAGGATGTCTAGAAAACAAAATGGGGTGGAAAAGGAGTCAGAGGTTTGGAAGCTCCTAGAGAGGATGCTCAGAGTCATTTTATCAGCAAGAATAAATGAAAGGAAAAAAGAAATCCATAGCGGGCTAGTCCTGGGCTCTTCCTGGTCTCCTCTCAGTCTTCCCCACCCCTTCATCATCCCGGTGCCCCTACCCTCCTCCTGCAGCACTGGAGGCCCAGGAGATGGAGGATCAGTTTAAGAGGACCCCGGCCTTTATTTATTTATTTTTACCTGTCCCCACAAGCTCAAGTGCTTCACTGGGCTCCGACACGGCCATCTCCTCCCATGAATGGCAATGGTAACTCCCGATGTGGCTCTGGCTTAGGGCACCAAGAGGGAAAGCAGCCCGGACCTGCTCTGAGGCTGGGCGAGTTGCAATCCACCCAGTCCCATCCTTCAGAAGCACAAACTCTTTAGTTGAGCCAGAAGGGCTTCTGCACCAGAGGGTTAAGTTCTTCCATGGAGCCAGGGGGAAGTTCGTCTCTGCCCACAGCTCAGGCTTAGGAGTTGGCATGATTACTTCTAGAAACAGTAGAGTTAATGAAGTCATCCTCCCTCCTCCTCCCCCTTCCCTCTTTTCCTTGTCCTTGAACCCCTACCCAGATTACATTGCCCACCTCCCTGATCAACTCAAATCCAAATTTCTTTCTCCTGCTTGCCTTTCTCCCTCCCTTCCCTCCCTCCTTTCTTCCTTCTTTCCTTCCTTCTTTCTTTCCTTCCCTGGGTGCTGTGGAAAGAAGAGGCTGACATTTCAGCTTAGCCCCAGAAAAGTGCAGAAAGCTTGGAGGAATTTTTGCAAGCAGAAATGCAAAGTTGAAGGTTGAATTTTGCCAGCAGCCTTAGCAAGTACTTCTTGCTGGCTATCCTTCCCTCCCAACTAGTCACTCCCTGGCCACCGACACTGACACTGTAGTTATTTCAGATCTCCAGAGAGGAATGTCCCAGCCTGGAGCAGGAAAAACTCACCAGTCTCTTCTGTCAATACCCCTTTGCACAGTCCTGCAAAAGAAACTGCTGCCAGGGCTCTGCCCCTCCTCCGCAAGCCTTCACCAGCTGGCCTGCTGCCCAAGCCCTTCCCTACCCCCTGGTACTCACCACAGTAGAGAAAGGCCGTGAAGATGAAGAGCATGCTGACCCCTTGAGCTGCTTCCAGCAACCAAGCTTCTCTAGCGAGACCAGAAAAGAGATGAGAGGAGTTGCTGGGATTAGGGGGAGGGTGGAGAGAAGGGGGCGGCAATTTATGTCATTGGTTTGCTTGTTACCCAATCGGGATTGGATATGGCTAGGA
This sequence comes from Ctenodactylus gundi, assembly GCA_004027205.1. Classification (NCBI taxonomy): domain Eukaryota; kingdom Metazoa; phylum Chordata; class Mammalia; order Rodentia; family Ctenodactylidae; genus Ctenodactylus; species Ctenodactylus gundi. The sequence continues at coordinate 161,863 of PVKB01003065.1, read as the reverse complement.
TAATGAGCTACAACCTTTTTCTGACATTGATGGCTTTCCTTCTTGAGGGCCTAACCACCTACAAGCCTTTTGCTCTTTCATGACCCATGTGCCCCTGCCCCCTTCGCCTTCCCCAGCCTATATCAGATGTCAGCTTCCTGTGGCCCCTGATTAGGCTGTTGCTGGAACTGAGATGTCGGATGGGAAAATGCTTTTGTATCTGCAGTTCTCAGAACCCCTGAAGCTCAGTGTGATTGGCAGCTTTGGGGAGGTGGGATGGGAGTGGAGGGAGTAACCTTGAGTGTTTCTCCATCATCAAGTTTAAGTTTGGAAGCAGTTGTTATTATGGCAGGATCGGTCCTCAGACCAACCTGCCTCACCTGCCTTTGTTATGGAAGGGTTGCCTAGGCAGCAGTGATGAATTACCACAAGACTGTCAGTGCTGAGCCAAGCTTGTCAGGAGTGGGATCCCCCTCCCCCTGCAAAATAGAACTAGAAATGTGCAGTAGCTTTTGGGCCTGGGTCACGTAGAGTTAGATGTCAGTAAGCTAAAACCCATTTGACTAATTTCCCTTAGAAAACACTCCCCACTTCCCCTTTCTGGTCAGGAAATCATACTTTCCAAGTTGCCTTCTCTAAAATTTGGTTTCTGATCTCATTCTTTGGTGCAATGGTCCTAGGACAGTGTGGGGTAGATGATTTTATTATAATCCTTGATTTGGAGGGTATCTGTTACAAGTGCACCAGACTCAGAATCAGGAAAGAACTGAAACTTGACTCCCACTAAAACTTTCTGAAAATTCCGAGAGTAGTGGTGGTGGTTTTCCCAGAAGCCTGCAGTAACTCCCTTCTCATTACGCAAGCACTCTGTCCCTCATATCCCAGTGGAAAACACGGACACACATAATCATAGTCATCATCTATTGTGTATTGAACACTCCCAGACACACAAAGATCTATGATCACAGTGGCAGAGGGGTACAGCCAGAAGCAGAGGGTGAGAGCAAGTGGGAAAAGCACTCAGGATTAGGAGCTGTTGTTTCTTTTCTCATTCCCAGGTAGCGTAGCCAGAGAAGAGCCAAGGGGCTCAGGAAGAGTTGGATCGAAGGAAATGGCAGGCGAAATCAGGTTGGCTTGCCATTTTGTGGGTCAGAGGAAACAGGTTTAGTCCCTGGCTCCATCCATTGCCTTATCAGATATCCAGGTTCAGACTATATTCCCAGGATGCTCTGTACACGTGGTCAGAAGCCAGAGTGGCAAAGATACTGCTTTCTAAGGCTTCCAGGATGGACCATGAGATTCTTAAGCCCTTGGAAGCTGAGGGTAGTGGTAAAAAGTTACGATGTGGGTTAGATAACAGCCTAGAGGACAGAGCAGCAGGGCTTCTTACAAGAGAAAAGGTTCAGACCAAGTTAAGAGGAAGAGATAGCAATCACTCCTGAGGGAGACATGAGGGCACTCTTGAGAGGGGTGGGGTGGTGAATGCAGTTCTGATTCCTTCTCCAGGATCTGAGACTTATGCATTCCTCCACCCTCTGGCTTGGGCGATGAACCCTCTGTGAGGTGAAAGAGAAATAGCCAGGGTGAGAAAGTCTTGTCCCCTGAGCCCAGAAGGTGGAAGAGAAGTAGGGTGTGTTTTCATAGCTGGTCTCAACTGTGAGTGACCCATCCCTGAGACCAGTGGAGCTTGGATTACAGTGGACAGCAGAGGGCTGGAACAAGACAGTTACCTGATTCTGACTCTCCGACATTTCCATCTTATCCACAGCAATACCACCAGCAGGGCAACGAGCTGTATGATTATGCACAACCTGATTGCTTCATTCAGAACATAATTCCAGGTGAGAAAGCCTGTGGCCAGACAAGATCAGAGTAGAGGCCTTGCTGGGGACAGAGGCAGCAGAATACATCTGAGGGGTGTGTGGTGCTGGTTACCAACAGTGCTTCTATAGGAAAGGCAAGGCAGAGAAGTGGCCTTCCTCTTCATAAAGAATGGGAACCTTATTGGTATCCTGTTCAGTGCCTTTGGGTAATTGTGGGGCCTCCCAGGGAAGGCGGCACAAACCCCTGGGCTCTAACTTCCAAGCTCCTGAATCCCCTTCCCATTTATTTTTGAGCCCCGTTTTGGGAACCCTGGGGCATGGAGGGCCATTTATGACAAGTTTTCCTCTCACCTGTTGGCCCCATCAACTTCAGAGGCTCACTGCGGTGTGACCAGATGTTAGGGTGTGCCTCTAAGCGATAGCTGCAACTGTAGGTCCCTGTGCCTTTCCCTTCAACATTAGTGATGATGAAATCTCCATCCACCGAGAATTTTTGGAATGCTGCTTTTTCTTCCCACTCCAGAGAAAATTCAATCACTGGATGAGCTACTCGGCACTGAAGGGTGATGGCCTTTCCTACCTTGAACACGGTGCTGGGCCAAGCTGACAGGGAGGGTTTGGGAGGCTTGTCTGAAACCGATGCAAACACCAGCGTTAGTGACCTTTGACCCGGCACTATCGTCCCCACCACTAAATGTTTCTGAGCTCTGTGTATGTTCTTTTTGTTTCTACTTTCTCTTCATCAGTGGCTTCAAAATCTAACCACACATTAGAATTTCTTTGCCCTCAATTTGGTGCTCTAAGGACTCCTTTTTCTTACCTTTAATCTGGAAGACTTCGTGTGCATTGTTTTCCCTGGTCTGAAGGAAAATACATTTTCTAGGGGTCATCATGGAGTGGGTCATGCTGAGAGCTATGGCTTGGGGAACAATCCTAGAAGAGAAGTTCCCTAAAAGATTTGCAGAAAGTCCTACATCACTCTACTAATGTGTGTATAGTTGTCTTAGAGCTACAGGAGAGTGTAAAACACCATTAACTTGTTTTTAGAATACTGTAATGATGATTTTAAAAGCATATTGGTGATAAAAGAAAAAGGAGTTATTAGCACTTGCCTACAATCACAAGCTCCACAGTGTTGTGGGTTGCCATTCTAATGGAGTTCTTCCAGGGAAGGTGATACTGGCAACTATAGTTGCCAGTATCATTGCGGGTCACATTGTGGAGCACGAATGATTTGTTGTCATTGATGCTGGTGGTATCCAAAACTTGAAGTGGTTTGTCTGCTCCTTTCTTATAGAGTGCAAGTCCCACTCCATCCACGGGTCCTTGACACTGCAGGCTCACGTTCTGACCCATTGGGACCACAGGACTGGGCTGAGCAAGCAGCCAGGTCTTGGGAAAAGTATCTGGAAAGAAATCCAAAAAAAAACACAGGGCTAATAATCTGCCCTCTTCTCTCACACAACTTAGGGGTCTTTTCGTCCCCATCCTCCAGGCTTACCCATGGCAAGTCCCTGCCTAAGGCCAGCTATACAAATTTGGTTCCTTTCTGTACCCACACCATTATTCCTGGCTGCATGTAGGTTCTCCAGGGAGGCCAGAGGGAGTCTTACTCTTTAGCCCCTAATATAGGTTCCATAGCATTCCCAATTCTTACCAGTTACCCAGACTTTCAGGATGTCACTAAGGAGAGAACCCCTGTATGACCCATCATAGTAAAAGCAGGTGTAATGTCCAGAATCGTGGCTCTTCAGAGTCTGGATGAAGAAATATGCCTCATTTTTTATCGACTTCTTGTGGTAAAACGAGTTCTCCATGTCTTCAAGCCTCATCAAAGCAAAGGTCATTCCATAAATTGGCCCTTGGCACAGGAGATTCAGGCTTTCTCCAGGTGCCAAGATGGGCCCAGGATATGCTGTCAGTGTTGGTTTGGGGTAGAGTCCTAAAAAGGGAAGAGACCCTGAAGTTAGAGGTAGGATGATTATTCCCTATTGTACCTTTAATTTCCTAGTTTCTTTGAAAGTGGTGTGCGAAATTTGCCCTTCCCTCCCTTACATCTCTGTCTTCTCTAGAGTCTAGTCGGGGGTATGTTGATTTATTATTCTTTCCTCTCATTAGACTCTATTGGATGCACACAGCTCTGGCTGATGTAGGTATGTTTCTCAGTAGAATATCTACATCCATGATCCCCTGTTTCTGCAGATCCCTAAAATGACAAAGATAGTTCTTCCAAACCTCTGAAAAAGACTTTGTAGAACATGAATGTTGTAAGGTCAAGGAGAGTTTTTTTTTTTTTAAACACATTAAGCTCGCTTTAAACTTAACTTCCAGCATGAGATCAGAGGAGGCCAAGGAGGCTGATTAGGAGAGCCTAGTTGGTAAGGCTGCTGCCCAATGGACTCTGTGTTAACTGGGACCTACCTTCATTCCATGAATTACTCCTTCAAGGTGATTGAAATACAAACGTGAAGTCAAATTTCACCCCCATACCACCCCTTCTTATCCTCACCCCAGTCCCAGGTACAATCTGCCATGGAAGGATCAGCTCTGTTATATACTTATTGAGCATTTAGGATGTGACAGGCATTATAAGGGTTAGGAGTACACAGGGGGAAAAAGATACAGCCCCGGCCGGCAAAAAGCTCATGGATTAGTGAGGGATCCTGGGAATCAGGTAATCATAGAAGTGTTAGTGGAATCTATACTGGAAGGGCATGCAGACAACAAACAGCCATACAGGTAGTTCAAACAGGCAGACTTATTCTTTGATTCTCAATAAAGAGCTATACTAATAAAATTAATATCTACCATTTATTGAGAACTTATATGCCAGGCACTGTACATATATTTAGGCAAATCCTCACAACAACCCTGTGAGGTAGGCATTATTCTCATATCAGTTTCGCAGATCAGCAACTGAGGCACAGAAAGGCTTACACAATAGGTCAGATAGATACTGTTATCTCATTTTAGAGTAGAGAAAAGGAAAGCACAGAGAACTGAAGTGACTTGCTAAAGACCACACAGGGAAGCAGTGTCAGAGGTGGGACCAGAACCCAGGATCACTACTTTCTATAGCCCCACAGCTTTCCCCACATCAACACAGCTGGTCTATCTATGGAATCACTAGAGGAATGGTGGCCAATTCCATCTAGAAGCACCCAGGCCATGGGGTGGTGGAGTTGGGGCTGAAGCGTGTGTCTGGCATTTGGAATTCAGGGGGCAGGGGCTTTCTTCTGTGTTTAAGCTTGCTGCTGCCTTGCTGACTCTTTTGATATATGAGACCAAAGTCATTTGTCAAGTCATTCCAAAAAATACAAACTATCACTGCCTTTGTCATTTCTTTGGAATCCCCAGCACTAGAAACTCATTCTATTTTCCATACTCAAAACTAACAATCTCAAGTAAATATACATTTAAAAATTTCTAAGACAGCAGTGGCAGTGCCTGGCACATACTAGGTGCTCAATAAATATTGATGGAAAGAATGAATAAGTGCACAATATTCAACAAGTAGAGCACAACAAAGCTGTGATGAGCTGAAGCTGCTGAACATTTGGCTGGGCTCACTCACCAGCCCAGCGATTGGCTCCCACACATCTGCTGTGCAGCATGTGAAATTCTAATTTGCGTCTCAGGGAAATGTCAAATGACTCTACCTCACGGACTTTCCAGGATGTTGGAACTGGCTGAGGGAAGTAAAATCATCAACCCCTCCTCAACTAGACATAATCCCTGGGAGAATGACTGTCAGATGCCAGCAGCCACGGCCACACCCACCTGCTACAACCAGCCTCAGGGAGTTGCTGGGCTCTGACCACAGGGTGGGGAGCATCTGGATGTGAGTGCGGCAGATGTAAACCCCCTCGTTCTCAGGTGTCATGTGGTCGATGGAGAATATGGCCATCGTCCCTGTTGGGACTTGGTAATCCACCGGCTCTGTGTACCCCTCTTTAAACAGCATGAATACCAAATCCTGCAGCCAGCCATTGCAGAGGATGTTAACATTACATCCAGGAAGAGGGGGGGTCCCAGACTGGATCCAGAAGGTGGGCTTGGGCAACCGGCCTAGAAGGAAAAAAAATAAACTGGAACTGGGTAGGGCAAAGATAGTGCTGACCAGGGAGCAACAGAAGGGAGTGCTACTTCAGATGAAGCTACCCTGTGTGGTGCTATTTGCCAACCTACCTGCCCCCACTTCTGTTTCAGAGTCTATCTTTGCTGTGCGTTGCCTGATACAGAGTAGGTACTTATTCACTAACTGTGGAATGCATGCATGCATGCATTTGTGTTCAATGACTGGAAGCGATTAAACAAACCCTGCTCTGGGAAAGCAAGTTCAAATCCCAAGAGCTGTGGCTTTTTCTTGGATATTTATCTCTGTCTCCTTACCTGGTGCCTCCAACTCCAGAATTTTGCTGGGCTTTGACCAGCCTGTCTCCTTCCAGTAGCTGCACCTGTAAAAACCTGTATTGGATTCAGTCAGGGCACCTAAGAGGAATGAAACTTGGAAGGTCTTGTGGGTAGGGCGGATCCAGGTCATCTGGGACTGATCCTTCAGCAGCAGGAACTTGCTTGATAATCGAGAGGGGCTTCTGCACCAAAGTGTGATGTTCTCCCAAGGGGCGTGAGGGTAGTTGGATTCTATCCACAGCTCCGGCTGAGATTTCATCGCTGTCATTCCCAAAGATCAGAAAGACATGAGCAGTCTGGCCCTTTCCCTTCCATAACATGCCCCTCCCTGTTCTCACCATCCCTTAAAATTAGCCCAGACCCAGATTCCTCCCCTTGCCTTTCCTTGGGGACAAGAGTGTGGGGTGTGGAGTGGGGACCCCAGGATATTTGTTTAAGGAATCCAGATGAGTTGGGGGATTAAGTGTCATTCTAGCTTGCTTTCCATCTAAGACAGAGCTCTCCATGACTCTATGGGAAACCAAGTCATGAAAGGAGAGGCTCAGATTCCCAAGTAGCTCAATCTGTCGTCAGAATCTCCAGGCAGCTGTGTTCACGCTCACTCAGGGACGGCAATGTCTTGATCCTTCGGGAAAGAAGGCACCGGAAGGGGCAGTATTCACTTACCTACGGATGCTCTACCCAGATTCAGCCCTGAAAAGAGAAAGCATGGGGAGACCCCTTGTTTCCATTCTACCTTCCAACCTCATCAGTCTTTTCTCCTTCCCCAAGGTACCTTTCCTAGGGGTACCTGTGACAGAGCCACTGAACCACCTGCCCCCCCCCCCACACCATCTTCCTGGTACTCACAAATGCAACAAAACAGGACAGTGAATTTCTGAATTACGGAGGATTTTTTCTCTCTTCTCTCCATGGTCATAGGGCTTCTGGTGCTGTATTGCCTCTAAGCCTTGAAAGGCTTTGCTTCTCAGCAGGTGGTAGGATCTAAAAGCAGAACTGTTGTTACTTCAGGGTCTTGTCCTGCTCCTTAAAGAACACTAAACTGCACTTGAGGACCCTACATTCCACTGCCTCACAGGCATGCAAGATATTATACGACCATCTACTAGTTCCTCTCCTCGACTCTTTTCCTCATGTCCTATCCCCCCACTCAAAGTCTTTGCTGGTATCTAAGATGCCGTCTTTTGTTGAAATATCTATTTGTCCCTGGGATTTTAAAGACTCAGAAGGTGAACTAACGCAAGCAAAAAAAAAAAAAAAAAAAAAAAAAGAATGGGAGAGATGTACGGAATTTTCCCGAAATCAAAAGATGCTAAGTATTAAAGCCAAAATAAAATAAAACCCATGCTTAACTCCAATGCCTATGCTTTAAAACCACTATTTAAATGCCAGAGGTGGTCCTTGCCCCCCTCCTCATCCTCCCCCTTCCCTCCCATCTCATCTCATGGAGCTCTTCCTTTCTGTAGAATGCTTCAAATTCAATGTCATTTTCATTCTTACCTCTTACCCTCCAAAGCTTAATACTTCCATCACAAGTAGGTGTTGGAGGATTGGGCTGCTTACACTAAATTAATATAAGGTGTTAATGATTCATTAACTGCCCATAACTTCTAAGGAATATTGTTCACTGCCCCTACAGAAAATAAAATTGTTTGGAATTTCAGGTAAGATATTGAGTTCAAGGAGGCCTCCTGGCAGTGCCAGAATTCATTATCAGCTGTAGGTTATGCATATATAGGTGCTCCCACAACCTCTGAGCTGTGGTGAAGATGTGTACTCACCTCACAAAATCAGGCTAATTGCCCTTTACTGAATACTCAGTCTGAGGTCCTGACTGACCCCAAATGTTCAATTTTAGCTGAACAGAGTGGGATAGAGGCAGTTCTCAGAATCGAGAAAAGGGATGTGATTTTGTTTCTCCAAACTGACCCGGGACCCTCAGCCTCTTAACTTACTTAGTTCAGTGCTAATAGTGGGCAACATGGAGCAAGAGGAAGAAGACTGAATTTTGCTTTTCATTTCTCACTCTGCATGGAAAATGCTTAATCTACCCTCCCCTAACTTTCCCTGTCTCTTAAATGGGGGAATGATATCCACCTAGCATTGTTGTGTTAGATTAGAGACAATATATGTACAGTGCTAGACACAAAGTGAACATTTCACAGAGGTGGGTTTTTACTTTCATCCAACCAGTGTAGGATCCTAAAGATGCTCTGCCCTTCCCATCTGAGTTCCTATAGCCTCTCGTTCCCACTCTTCTGAAGGCCACATCAAGGTTTGCATGCCACCCTGTTGCTTCTTTCCCCCGAGTTCCACTGGCCAAAATCTTTTGGGGGATGCAGGTTTTACTGGAATGGAAAAGTTTCTGAGTTTTTACCCAAGAAATGTTACCTGAGGTTCCAGCCTTACCACATGGGCCCCACATTGGAATCTTTGCCTCCTGGGAGCTTGAGTGGAGACAAGAAGGACTGGGCTGCTCGGGATGAGTGGTCATTCCTCAGTCATTGAGGAAACTGTACCTTTTATGTTCAGCCAAAATAATGAATCTTATGTCCAAGGAACATGTGAGCAGCCCTAAGCTTCAGGCTTATTGGTCATGCCCATTTTTGCCCTTTCACCCGACTCCCACCCTCAATTTAGTCTGTTTAGCCATTTTGCTGCCCCCCCCCCCCTTCTACACCACGCCAAGCACTTTTCCCACCCTTAGGCAGCACCGCAGTGCTTTGAAGGGTGACATACCCGAAACGCCTAGTGGTTTGCTCCCTGCACAGCTTTGAGGGCTCCAGGAATCAAAGGGGTTGGGCTCAGCAGGGTGCCGGGTACCTGCTCCGCTGAAGGCTTGGAGGGAAGACTGGGTAGGAAAAGGGAAGATACCTACAGTGCCCAGAGATTCTCAGCGAGGCAAGGCTGGGATCCGGGGAGGAAGGGAGAAAGACAGGGATGAAGGGAGTGGTGGTGGACAACAGACTACTGGGGAGCAATTTGGTTTATGGTATTAGTTACAGCAGGGAGACACTTTAGGGATTTTGTTTAGGATCTGGTAGCCACTAATTAATCTTCAGACACTGGGTTATGCGCTCATTTGCAGGTACTTACGGTACTTGAAGGCCCGCTCGCTCGCTCCGGTGTTGGAGATTCTCCAGTGAGCTCCTTCAGATGCAGCAAACTGCCCGGCATAAGAAGAGCTGTCTCAGGACAGCCTCTCGGGCTCCGAGGCCCCGCCTCCACTCCCCCGCCTTCCTGAAGCTCCGCCCCAGCCTCCTCCCCTCGCTCCGGAGCCCACCTCCAGCAACTCTGCCTAGCACCTGCAATCCTCCAACGCCTCGATTCCTTCGCCCCTCCCAGCTCTGGCCTCTCTCCCCATTCCCTGCAGAGGTTTCAGGAGCCAAACTCAAGCCCCTACACCCTACCTGTCGCTCAGAGTTTCACTGGGTCACTGTATCCTGCAAGGGAGAGGGCAGCTCTTGATACAGCCAAGGCTGTAGATTCTCTTCAGTTTCCTAATGCCTTTAAAAGGATCTCAAATCTTCCTCTGGTTATTTAACACCCCAGCGTAGCCCTAAACATCACCACCCTGGCTTCGGTGCTTACTATGTGTCCCCTGGGCATCTATTATTTTAATCTTCATCGCAACACCACAAGATAAATGTTTCTTCCCTGATTTTTACTGATGAGGAAACTTGAAGCTCAGAGAGGGTTAAGTAATTTGAACAGTCTTGAAAGTCCAGCTTGGTATCCCAAGCTTTAGAAACACACAAATTTAGGTTTCAGTTCTGGTTCCACATTCAATGGCTGTATGACCTGAAACAAGTGAGTTACTTTCTCTGAGTTCTACTTTACCTATCTTTAAAATAAAGAAAGCAGCAGAACCAAGGTCATGGGGCTCTCACGGGTGAATTCAAGTTAAACTCAGACCACAGTAGGTCTCATGCATAGTGGATTCTCAATAAATTCTATTGCTGCAACTGTTGCTATTAATAGTAATATTAATAGTAACTATTATTATCTGTAAAGCCTTACACAGATACCTTATAGCAATATGATTTTCATAATGAGCATCTTTACACAAAATTTTTGTTGCAGATGATTTTTTTAAATGCTAGTGTATGGATGAAACACTAACCAAGCCCTTGACATATAATATGTGATGGCACTAAACTATAGTGTCCAATGAACTCACAGACAACCAGGTAAGAAGTACCTATGTCATAGACAAATTGGTTTAAGAAATAGCCAAATTTTTCTTCTTTTACCTTCACAAAAGATTATAATCAAATGCAAAATTCTTGAATTAGAGAACAAATTACAAAAAACATAAGTAGCAGCTCTTTTAATGAACCAATGGAATAGCAGCTCTTCAAGCATCAGGTGATATCAATTGTGACACTCTCAGCTCCTGTACACCATTATTATAGATTACTATAATCTATAATTAAGATTACTGTTTTCTGGTTAAAATAGTCTTATGAGTATAAATATGTGTTCTTGGGCAAGTTATTTAACCTCTCCAAGCCTCATCTGCTTATTTGTAAAATGGGAACAATAATTGCACGCAGTAGCAGGTAGTGTTTTGGGTGGGACAAAACAAAAACTCTTCTGCCAACCACTACATAGGGCTGGGGACACAGCAAGAAGCATTAACTGGATCCTTGATTGCTGAGGGCTTTCTTGGTGGCAGCCATTGTTCTGGATGCTGACGTTCTTCCTCTTACACAGTCTGTAGTCGAAGGATGACTCCTGATAAAACGCGAGTAGGAGGCAGCTGGAGCAGAAGCCTTGAGAGTCAGGAGATTTCAATAGGAACGACCAGCAAGTGCGGCTCGGTGGTGTGTGTTCGGACCAGTGCCGGTGGGTTGCTGTTACGGTATGCCTAAACTAGGACAGTGGTAGCAGAAAAGGAGGGGGAGCAAGAGGTTTTGAAACGGAAAATAGGCAAAAGTGGACACACTTGTTATTTGTTGGGAACACGGCAGTGATGGTTTTTATCTGTCACAGTGGAAACAACCATGCCAATTCCCAAAACATTTATATAGAAATAGCTCTGATAGTACAAGACACTAAGTGCTTTGTAAATCTTAACTAGTTTAATCCCCATAGCAACACTATGAAGTAGCTATCATTATCAGCCCCATTTCTCAGATGAAGAAACTGAAACACAGAGCCATTGAGCAAATTGCCCAAGGCCAGCACAGCCAGCAAGGGCAGAGATGGGATCTCAGTCTAGGTCTATATATTGAGTCCTATATGGACTGGATGGTAAAAACGATACCACAAAAGGGAAAAATGCTCTTGTGAAAGTACTTTGGGAAACAGAAAAGCACCAATCAAATGTACCATTAATTATAAGGAAAGAAAGCAATGAAACCTTTCCCAGTTCTCTGCAAGTCCATGGGCAGGAAGCTTATACTCTTAGACCAGCAGCCTGAACTTGAGAGTCCAGAATTACCCTCATCTGGCTAAGGCAGCCTGAGAAGATTCTGAAGCTGTGTGGATTTGAATACCACTCATGCTCACCTGTCTTTTTGCTCTGGGACATTAAAGAATCTTGAAGGGCCTTATTTTTCAGATTTTATAGAAGCCCTCATTCAAACTGTGGCTGGCAACAGAGATACCAGAAATTTCATATCTAGGCTACGTTGGTAGGTTTTTGCACTTTACAGCATACAGAAAGAGAAACATTCTAGGACCAACCTCCTTGCTCAAAACTTCGGAGTAGCACAATGGGATAAAGCTAGCAGTAGAGGCCAAGAGACCCAAGGGGTTCGACTCAGCTGGTCTTCCTCTGTCATGAATCCAAGAGGCTGGCTGGTAGCTCTGTGGTTTTGAATCTCTCTCTCTCTCTCTCTCTCTCTCTCTCTCTCTCTCTCTCTCTCTCCATGAAGCCTGAGCTTCTCTCCCACTTTATTATTCTAGAGGTAGCTGCCATTAAACAACTCTTCTTTCAGGGAATGTTTTGAGAATGACCAATCTTGTTCCTAATAGCCAAGCATTCCCTTTATCTGGTGAAACAGTTTGGGAACTCCTATACTCACTGGCTCACTGTCCTCCTTGAGGAGTGGTGGGACTAGAAAATATTCTTAAACTACACTCCTCACTTTCAGACCTTGAGCAGTGGGGCTGAAAGCAAGTATTTTTCCCAGAAGAGCTTTAGATCATCTCTTAAGGATTATGAGACAATTGCTATGCAGGAGTGTATTGAACACATATTAAATATGTACCTTCTTTCAGGTACAGAGTGTGATGGACTACAGGAAGTGAGACTAAACTGATTTGTTAGAGTTTCTGAGCTCTGAAAAATTTCCCTCATTTTATTGATATGTATGAATGCAATACATAATGTTTCCACTGATCTTGCATATATTGTGCATAGACATATTGTGGCATAATTACAAAGTCTTCCCTTCTCCCTTTTTGGCCCTCCCACTCCTTCTCCCTCCCCTCCAGATCACATTATTCCCCTCAACTAGTTCTATGAAATAACTGCGATCTGGGTTTCTCATATTAGAGAAACCATTTGATACTTAGCCTTCTGAGTGCTGAAGATTTTGAGCCTGACGAGGAGACTACTGGGGAACCGAGGCGTTCTGAAAGTCCTTTTTGAAGGTGGAAGCCAGGTCTGGTGGCCCAGGCCGTAATGCCAGCACTCTGAGAGGCTGAGGCAGGAGGATTGCAAATTTGAACTCAACCAGGTCAATTTAGCAAGTTAATCAGATCCTTTCTCAAAATCAAAGAAGAGGAAAAAGGTGCCCAAAGGAAGGTGTGAATGGACCAAGGGCCCCAGGTGATCTGTGGAGCCTTTCTCCATAATTCTGTCTGGCCTAAAATGATGAGTTCTGTCTCCCCCCCCCACCCCCACCCCTGGCAAAGTCTATCTTGTAGTATCCCAAATAAGAAAAGCACAGGGCAAGGCTGGCCTCTGCCCAGCGATGCGCTAGTGCTTGCCAGCTCTGGCTCAGGATAGCACAATGTGTGCATCTTATCTCAAAGCGGCATTCAGTGACATGATGGTAGTAGCTTGAAATTGGTCATGGTCAAAGGATTTTCACCGCTGGAGAATCAAATACTACAAATCAGGCTTTCTCCTCCTAGGCAGCTGTTTTTAAACTTTACTAGTCAACCACTTTCTTTTCGTTTTATGTTTCAGAACTGTGGATTCCGCTGGCAAGCAAGAACTTTCCTCCAAAACCCTCATCATTTTTTTTCATACTCCTAAGAGTGTTGTGAACATTGAGTTTCACACTCCCTACCCCCACCTTGCTCAGGTGGCAAGCCACCTAAGGAATGCCTCTGATTTCTAGAAAGTTCGATGCATCCAAAGGTGGATAGAATGATTAGTGTGTGTGTGTGTGTGTGTGTGTGTGTGTGTGTGTGTGTGTGTAGTACTGAAGATTGAGCCCAGGGCATCACAATAAGCTACATACCCAGCCCTTTTCTTTTATTTTATTTTGAGACAGGATCTTGATAAGTGGCCAAATTGCAGAGAATGGTCTTAAACTTGCCATCCTATAACCTCAGACTTGCAGAATAATGGGATTAAGGACTGTGCCACCAGGTCTGACAAGAGGATGTCTTAGTGTCCTTCTCCATTCACTGGTCAGTCAGAACCACCTCCCCTTCCTGTCCCAGAGATGGGGAATGGGACACGGGAGCAAACCAGTTTGGGGGGATTACACAAGCAGTATTTTGAAACTGTGAGGATACTCAATGAAACAGGTTAGGCTCCAACAGTGAGACCTGTTGGACTGTTAGCCTTCTGGAGAAGAATGCTGGAATCGACCTGCAGAACTGGGGTTTCAACTTAACTTCTGTGAAGCATTTCAATTACTAAGGGTCCAAATTCGGGCACTGAGTCACTTGCAGAAACTAGCTCTGACAGTATTTCCAGGACTGTGCAGAATGCTTCACAGAATAAATCAAAGTCAAGTGATAACCCAGAGCTGAAGCTTTACTAATCAAAACACTTATGGTGAGCCATAAGGCAGTAGAGAGAGGCCTGCATGATCAGGCTTCCGGGTGCCTGTCAGAAAGCAGGTGAACAGTGGGATTACCTAGGTGAATTTAATTTAGGTTAATGGGTACAGAGAGACAATGTGGTTTGTTGTATTTCAATCTAGAAGAGCCACAGATTCTATTTGGCCCTCATCCCATTTACCAACAAGGTAGACTACTGTTCCATAGCCCCAAATTACATCCCTCCTAGCATCTCCTAATGCCTTTTGTTTATGGGAGCCACGGTGTACATCTGAGTACGTGGTAGATGACAGTGAAGTCTTCAAAGATAGACTTATGAAATGCACACAGGCTCGGAGGAGGCGTGGCAAGGTATCTCAAGACCCCTTTCTATGATGGCTGAAGTTGAGGCTTCAGATGGCAAGCAGGTAGCATCAACCACACTGCCTATGGCTGACAGGCTCTAAGGACTCAAGGAGCTGTTTAGGTGGGACTCAAGGATGATGCTTCAAGGGCCAGTACCAGGAAAGCCTTTCTCTGCTTCGCAGACCAATCTGTTCCCACTGGGTCAAAACTATAGGCATTTTCAGGGAGTGAAAGTAGAGAGCGATGGACAGAGGAGGAGCGTGCCACTCAGGAGTCCATAACTGGGCTCTTTCTATGCACTTTTTTTTTTTGTGGTACTGGATATCAAGTCCAGATCTTTCATGCTGTGCTGCATCCCAGCCCATTTTTTAGTTTTGATTTTGAGACAGGGTTTCTCAAGTCACTAATTTGCCCAAGCAAGGCAGGAACTTGCAGTCCTCCCGTCTCAGCCTCCCAGAGTGCTGAGATACACTATTCGACTCAGCTTCTTTCTACTTACTTTGAAGCACTTGTACAAAGGAAAATATAGAAGTTAACAACTAGGCTCTTTTGTCCTATTTACTGCATGATTAACAAATTATATAATTAAATAGAGATGTCTAAATTGCAAGAACAACACGAATTAGCAATTGAAAAACACATCATTGCAACATAACTGACTGTTTACAATGTTTCTAAAAATATCAGTTTACAAGCACCATTTCAATGTACGCATATCCCTTTGAATTCTGCTTGTTTTGTGCCCTAAGATATGGACAACATTTCCAAAAGATATATGTGTCCTTGACAGAGGATAGGAAAAGGCTTTATTTCTATAAACAAGTCTGTTAGTTTCACATAGCTGGTTGCATTTAGATTAACAATGAAATTATGTTTCTTATTTGATATCTATTCCAATATCTCCCTGCCTCTCCATCCTGAATTATTATCCCCCTTCTCCTTATTCTTCTCCTATCTCCTCCCATTCTCTCTTTCTTTAAAATTTTCTTATCCTCCTTTCTTATGCAGTGTGAATGAATGCATGTACTCACACACAAAACCACACATGTACGTATCGATACATGTGTGCCTACATGTGGGCATACACACTCAATACCAGTAACAACTTGATGCAATATTACATTTTTACTTTGTTTTCCACTAATTGGCCTGGCCAAAAACCCCATAATTCATCATAAAATAAAATGTACATTCTATTAAGAAACTTGGCTTTATAAGTGAATTTAGTTACTTATCTCCAGGAGTACTGTCTCTTGGGCAGCAGGCACTTTCAACAATAGCAGTAGTTTGGGGTTTTACTGACACATATACTGAAACCCTCATGACTGCATAAAGGCCCTTCTTTAATTTAATTTAATTTTATTTTTTCTTTCTTTTCTTTTTTTTCCTTTTCTTTCTTTCTTTCTTTCTTTCTTTCTTTCTTTCTTTCTTTCTTTCTTTTTTGAGACGAGGTCTCACTCTGTATCCCACGCTCGTCCTGGACTCACTATGTAGCCCAGGTTGGCTTCGGGCTCCCCATGTTTCTCCTGCCTCAGTCTTCTGAGTGCTGAAATTACAGGTGTGTGCCACCATGCCCAGCCATATATGGTGCAGGAAAATCAAACTCATGACCTTGTACTTGCAAGGCAATTGCTTTAACCTTCCTTCATTTTCAAACTGGAAACCTAACTTGGCTAGGTGACTCAGGTGGAGTTTCAGACCCAGGATCTCCAGGTGGCAAATTTCCGACTCTATCTCTCTTCCAGTGTTGCTAACACATCATTGGGTGTCAGCCGTATTTTTAATCTTGTTTAAAATCATTTCCTTCTTTTTTCCTGAGCAGCTTGTAGGACAATTTCTTTTTCTTTCAAGTATAATAACTATACACTTAGATGCCTCTAATGTTTAGTTTGAGAGGTATATTTGAGTAGGAATCTGAAAGTGTTCTTGTATAGAAGTAGAGATCTATGTTTAGCTCTGGGAGGTTTTTTCCCCAATAATTTCCTTTAATAATGGTTTCAAGACCTCTCTCATTTTCTGTACCTTAAAGATGCCAGGTACATGAATATTATATTTTCTTGATACGTGTTCAAGATCCGTCATCTTTTCTTGTACTCTGAAGAGCTATCTGCGTAAAACTCTTATCACTTCAGATCGAGGCTCAATTTTGCCCTCATTTTTGGAGTTTTTCTCTCTCTGGGAGATACTTTCAGTCCCCTGACTTTACTCATCAGTGCCTTGTGGTCTTCAGTGGACTTTCCCCATGGGCTTTTGAAAATGTCCACGGGTCCTGGATCGCTCTCAGGGTGGCAAGTGTTAAGTGCCTTTTGGTGGCTCTTCCTCCAGCAGGCCCATCACTGCCCTTGAACTCTCTGTGGTCTCTTAGTTCTCCTTGGCATCACAGTATTTCTTTTATCATTTTCTTTTTGGTTTAAGTTCTAGAGGTTTTCTTTTTTCCTGTCTTTGCAGACAAGGCTTCTATGGGTTGGGAGATGTTCCTAAAGCTGGGCGATTTGGTTATATATACAGCTTCCCTTTTGGTCTTCTGCACCAGAGCTCAAGAGCTGAGATCTTTTAATTGAAATGCAAGACCTATTTTAAGCCAAAATCCTCAGAAATCCTGTAGGAAATTAAGGTATAATCAACTGACAAGCTCTCATCTAATAGCATCAGGATATGAGCTTCATAACCCAACAAATGAGATAAAGAAATATTTAAATGGTAAAAATAAAAAATGAACACAAACATAAATACATAAATATACTAAATACGTGAATGTCCAAACATACAAATATGAAACAATAATAATACAGTCAGAGAAAAACAGAGTTGGAAACAAATCAATATATAATATAAGCCTTATAAGTTCTGAATATTGAGCTTCTGCCTTCTGGGAGTATACAGAATATTTCTGATTAAATAACTAGGTATATTAGAATTATGAAGCAAAGAGAGAATTCACCTCCATGTTTCAGTGTTGTAGAAAGGGATTTTGACTGTATGTCAGGTAGCTTGAATTTCAATCCTGGCAGGGCCACTTACTAGCTGTGTAATCGTGTGACATTTGGCGAACTACTTGACGTTATTTGAGTCTCCATCTAATCATCAGACAAATGAGTATTCAATAACTGTGAACTGAATCTGAATATAGAACTCTCAATTTGCCTCAACTTAATTGTATTTTCCTATATTTTTAAGTGGGATCTGGAATTTAGAGTGGCGGTGGGAAGACAGGACAATGATGAGGAAGGCGATGCCCTTTGGATTCCCAAAGAATAAACTTCCATTCCAAGCAGTTAAAAAAAAAAAAAAAAACAGATACACTGCTTGATTATACTCAAGTATTGTAGAATGGTGGGAAAGCAAACTGTGCTTTCAAGATTATGATATGAGGTTGGGGTGTAGCCCAGTGGTAGTGTGTTCAGTATGCTTGAGTCCCTGGGTTCCACTCCCAGTATCTCAAAAATAAAAAAGAAAGATTATGATCTAGTGGGAGCTATGCCCACGCCCACAGCTTATGATAATGTAGTGGAGAGTGTGGTAAGCTTTGAAAATCAAAACATGAGAGGGCCACAAAGGTGAAAGCACTTGATTCCGATTGACAGCACTCCAGAATTCTGCATTCAAGTCCACCAGACACAAGCATCCCTTCATCGGGCATGACAGGTCATGTAGCTGGGTTACTACTCCAAACATCTGCCTTGCCCACCTGATGTCTCCCCAGCACTCCATCATGTGATTCACTTCTTTGGGAGGATGGGGAAAAGAATTGCAAGCCGTGCTGGTACAAGACACTTGGAGCAAGTGGCTGGAAATTAAGATGGAGGTTAGGGACATAGACAGAAGCCAACACTATGACCACTTGTGCCCGATGGCATTTGTAAGTAAAACTTCATATTTGTGCCAAATTGAAAGGCCGGGTCATAATCTAGGTCTGGAGGGAGGGCTCGGAACTATGCAAAAAAAAAAAAAAAAAAAAAAAAAAAAAAAGACCTGTAGCTCCTATTGTTCTTTCTGATATCCTGGGCACAGGTCCTCAGGGACAGAGCTCAGAGGCCACTTTCTGAGCTGACAGTCCACCTGTCCCTGTACGTCACATTCTTAATAGTTCAGTTTTCTGTTTCAAAAGAAAACAAAAACTAGAGATGGAGGACTTTACAATTAAAGTCATATACATTCATGTGTAAAAGTATTGGCCATTTTCAGAGGTCTGATAGTTCTGAAACTAGAGTCCATGTGTGGTGTTGGCAGGAAGACAGTTTAGAGGGGGCGATGGTGTGCAGTGAAAAGGAAAACAAAATACAGTCTGGTAAACTCATATACAAAAGATGTTTTCTTTGGCTTCTCTCAAGAATTCTCAGAAATACTCAACATTGTTACAGAAAATTAGCATAAACACCTGATGGGATTTGCCTAATAAAAAGTAGAACATGTGCTTGGTACCTCTACATTCAAAATTAAAAAATAGTGTGTGGTTCTCAGAGTGTTTTGGAACTGTGAGATCTTAGGCAAATAGAACATAATTCAGTTGTGTGGTTTTGTGTGCGTGTGTGTGTGTGTGTGTGTGTGTGTGTGTGTGTGGTACTGAGAAGTGAGCTCAGGACCTTCACATGGAGCTACTGCTTCAGCCTGTTTTTTGTTTTGGATTTTGAGACAGGTTCTAAGTCATTAAGTTGCTCAGACTGGGCTTGAACTTATGAGCCTCCTGCCTCAGCATCCTGGCATGCTAGGATTACAGGCCTGCAAGCCTACCGGAACTGACTCTTCTGAACATTTAAAAAATTAATCATTGCATTGTTATTTTGCTTTCTAGCTTGCGGACATATTCCTAAATAAAAATGAAAACTTCACAAAATAATAAATGAATCTTTTTACTAAGTACCTGCTTGAATATGAGGACATATTTCCATTCCTTCATTGTTATTTAAGGTGTAGAACTGATTGCCTTTTGCTGAAACTATGGCAACTACATTTTGGACATCATTTGATAATGTCGAGATTGGTTAGGGGTGGGTAGATGACTTTGAATAGATTTTTTAATGACTCTATCATATTTCCTTTCCTTGAACCTTTTTATTCAGAATCAGATGATATGATAGAGCAGGAAGGGAGAGAGTTCGGGAAAAAGCTTATGGAAAGCCCTGTACATATTTTAAAGGAGGTAGGGGAAAGGTTTGCCCATGGTGTTAAAGATCCCTTTGATTAAGGATGTGGCTTTTCCCCCCACATTTTATTGATATGTATACATGCAAAATTCAAGGATGTGGCCTTGATCTACAGATTTTTCTTAGTGTTTTAAACAAGACATTAAAAATGTAGGATGGCATAATCCAGCAGGGAAATTACAGTGCCAAGGAAATCTCCACAATTGTCGTTAAGCGCTATGTTGTTAAAAATACCTGTTAACTAATGGAAATAGTGCTGGACACTAATTAAAGTATCCAAGTGACTTGTCATTATTAATAACCCCAGATTTCAACAAGAAGCACTTGCTGTGGAAGTTCTGTGACTATCCTGGGCACAGCATGACAAGATTTTAAAAATACATACACCATGAAAGAATCTCACTTGAAATAGCTGTAAGATGGCGCCAAAAGGTACCAAGTGGAACTTAGGACAGACTCAGGATGAAGTGGAACTTTATTCTACAGACTGCTAAGTAAACTAAAAAGTATAATAGCTTGCACGTTATTTTCTTGAAAAATATATGACAGATTTACTAAGATATGCTTTCTTGAATTTGAGATGGCTAACTTCACCACTTGTTCATTTAATCATTAATTTAGGCTTATTGAACACACACCATATGCAAGGAACCCTCAGATATGTAGTGGAAGGAAAACAAGAATGAAGAATTTTGCAACACACATTGGAAATTAAGAGTTAACACGGCCACTGCCTTATGCTTGAAGAATAAGAATAAAAGCTATAGTATGCTCGAGTTTCATAAGACAAATGCACAATAAAGTGGCCATTGGAGTTTAGTAATAGTTAATGTTGTTTCCAGCTGAGGGGACTCAGAAAAGTATTGTGGTTAAGTTGCATAAGGATTGAACTCAGAAATATGATTGGATTAATCTGGTAGCTGCAAATACTACACAGTAAGTTCTCCAAGCATAGAGAGTGACTTATTACTTCATGGACCTCCTGTGTCTAATACAGAAATAATGCTGTAGATAACAACAACGACTGTTTAGTAAGTGCTTACTGTTAACCAAGAACCATGTTAAACGCTGCACATATACTGTCACACTTACCTGCACACCACATCTATGTGGCATTTATTACAATGGCGGCAGCAGCAGCAACAACAACAATATTTGTTGAACGTTGACTATAAGCCAGGCACGGCCTGAAGAGCTTTCAGTCACTACTAGCATCCTTTTCATACAGAAAGTCGCGACTAGAGGGGTTAAACAACGTTGTCAAAAAGCACAAAAATTAGTAGAAGAGAGATCTGCAATTTGGGCCCGCCTCATCTGATTCCCAACCTGTATTATGATAGCTCAGTGTCTGTTATTTTGAATAAGTGAATGAAAATGAGAAGCAGACAAAAGAGGGCCATCATACAGGAAGAAAGCACTGCTTCTGCAGGGGGAAGCTGGGCGGGGTGGGGACTGGCGCTGTATTTTCAGTCTCAGCTAACAATGCAAATATTTTTTTCTCTTGTAAAAAGATAAGCAGTAGTGCATTGGATTTAAAAAATTATTTAATGATGCCTTTGAGAAGCAGGCATGATATTTTTCAAGAAGATAACAGTGCTACTTCATGAAAGTACCTTGAACAGAACCTCAAAGAAAACACACAAAATTATTCACGTTGTTTACTTTTTATGTGGTGAAGAATTATTGGTGGCAATGTTTTCTTCTCTACATTCTTGTAAGGCATATATTGCTTACAATTTAAGAAACAACATTTTTTAAAGGTGGGTGTTATTGTAGGGCAGATTTTAAAAATAATAAAAAATTCTGTTTTCTAAAGAAATACGTACTTCGATATTTAAAGATGATTTGAATGTTATATTTTAGCTTACCTTTAAATGGATCAAATATATACAATATATTACATAAATGTTTGTGAGCATATGCATACATGTATGTGTAATATACACATGTCTTCATATACACATATCTGCTGTTCGGATTCCATCAGGTCAGATTTGACAACTGTTATTTTTATCACAATTCCTTATCTGTGTGTATTGTATACAAATATCTACATATGTATGCAGATATGTATCAACATCAAATATCTCCATATATATGGAAAAAGAGAAACCGAGAGCATCAGAGATAGAATCTGAGAATTTTTCTAATAATCTTGCAACATTTTTTGAAGTCTGAATTTGTATTAGAATAAAAAAAGGCTCACACTGGTTTGAATAGGTAAAGGAAATATTCCAAAAGAAAAAAGAGTGCTAATTAGTGCATAGATGTATGTGTAGTTCATTTGTAGACTTTGTAGTTCAGCTATTCTTGTGATGATTTTAGAAATAATACAGAAAAATCACCATTGGAGTAATAAAAGTTCTACCCTGCCTCTATGACTTACTTCTTCTGATTTTTCTATCCTCCCCTACGTTGCCAATTGTACCAAACACAAATGTCAACAACATTTTGAGTTTGCACAATTGTGTGAAAAGAAACCCATTTCTAGTTTGCACAACTGTAGATGCTATCTACAGTGTCATTTCCAATACTAGATTGTGTCCAACTTCCTAAATACCGTCTTGAATGGTTGAGTGCTGATGTTGGCTAACCGCTTTTACAGAGCTGAGTAGCTGATTCGTTGGATGGACTTGAGTGGCCGATGTGAGGCTTTTGGACAGGGAGGTGGAAAGAACAGGTAGACGAATGGGGCCAATTAATCCACAATAGTGAACCTTTTAGGCAACTTCAACTTGCCATGTTCACATAGGCATGTAGGAGGAGGGAACATTATGACGGATTTGTGCATTTGCTTTTGGTTCTGCTGTTCAAATTCCGTCAGGTCAGATCTGACAACTGCTATTATTTTTATTACAATTCCATATCTGCATGTATTAGCATTATTTCTTTCCCCATCAAAGTCCTTATAGAGCCTTTTATTGCTCATTTACCATCGCAATAATGTTAACTAGAACCAGGGTATAGGGGGCCACGGCTTAATTTCTTAGCTAGTTTGTTATACAGCACCTAATTGCAGAAAAACAATCTGCTCAGAGGATATAGTGCTTTGGACTGAACGTTGCTATGTCGTATGTAATATATCCAGCCGGTAATGGACATAACAGCTCATGATACTTCTGAAAGATGCTACTGAATAGTATTCTTAGCAGTTACAAAGGACTGGGTAGAAACTGAGGACAACTGAAAATATACTAATTATGTATCCTACATTGAGAAAGTTTCCTTTGAATTTGTGTTCCTTCAGAGTTTGGAGACAGAACTAAAAGCTAAGAATAATTCACATTTCCCTTTACAATGAGAAGACCATTTTATGTTTTTATTTTAAACCCATCACTTTATAACTTGATGTCATTAGCTGGTAATTATTCAAATGGAAAACATCAACAGAGAGATTTTTCAAAGACTCGTGTTTATCAGAAGGTAATAAGGTTAGATTGAGTTCTTTTAATATAATTTTAATTTTGGCTCTAAGTAATTTGTATCTTTTCCAAGGTTAAAAACACAGAACGTACACATAGACTGTAAGTAAGATCTAAAATTTTCCTGAAATACATTAGCCACTCCATTTCTATAACAAATTATTCTTTTGTTTGTGACAGTCTCAACATTAAGCCAGACAAATAGATGCAAAAATGAAAGGAGTTTGATTTCTGACACTGCCCATTGCCCAACAATAAGGGACTGTGGTTGTGTTATACGGCATTGCACCATTTTAAGAGGCCAGGGGCATTTTAAGCATATGCCATTTTTTTGTTTTTTATTTTAGGCTGAAACAGACAGCCAAAAGGAATAATTTAAATCAATTATTTGTTAACAGGTTAAATTTGAGAGCATTTACATTTTAAAGATGAATTTTGAAAATATAAATGCCCTTGAATGCTTAATTATCTGTGCTTTCGTTCTGGAAAAAAATTAATTTTTAGAACAAAAACAAAACAAAACAGGACACTTACTTGGCTGCAAAATTGATGAGAGTTGTTTTGAAACACATCAGAAATAAGCTTAATAATGTATCAAGAGTCATTTTTAAATATTCACGGATACGGAACACAAATACAAAATCCTGCATTTGGGTCCAAAACAACCAGACATACAAGAAGAAGATGAGATGTGATGAAATAGCAACCCAGGTAGAAAAGTTTTAGGGGTTTTCGAGGGGCCTTAAGCTCAATATTGTTCAGCTGTGTGTTGTGGCTCCACAGAAAACTAAATCCATCTTCATTTGCCGTTAATAGAAAGGTAGAGTTGGAGACAAGGGAGTGATGGCACAGCCCATACCGTGCTTGGGCGACCTGCGCTTGAAGTAGGCAATGAGAATAGCAGTTTGGGGGCGCCTTTGGGTACCAGCCACAAGCTACAGTGCACCTCAAAGAGAGAGCACAGGTTGCAGAGAACTCTGGAAGCCATGATGGTGAGGCGCTGCTGAGAGACCTGGGCTTACTTTACCGCAAATGAGAATTCTTGAGGAGGAAAAGGAAGCAAAGCTGTCTTTGAATCGTCCCCTTCTTCCTCCCTAAAACGAAATCGTGATGTTCTCGTGAGACTCTTCGGTGTCGGGATTATTTCCAGATATACCCTTATCACTGCACTTCCCGCAGCCCCGTTTCTTTCGCTTCCTTTCTTCCTCCCTGTGCCTTCCCACAGCCAGCCAGCGTGAACCACAGGAAGTAACTTCCTCCCACATTTCCATGGCCACATTCCGCATTTTGTTTTTTAGGGCTTGGGTCCATGGGAAAGGAAACTGAATATGAATTAACCGGCACGGAGCCTTAAGTCTAGATCTTGTGAAAAATGGTCTAGGTACAAAAGGAGCAACTCTAATAGAGCTACAAAATGAACTTCTTAAGTCCCCTAAAGCTCCCTGGCATTAGACTTGGGAACTTGAGCACAGCTCCGCAGGGGTGGGCGCTAGGCGCACCTGTAACACTCATCTAGGATGTTTAAACAGCAGGTTCCTATTTAACAACAAAAAGAAAAACAGAGTTTGTAATACAAAAGTTTGAACATAAAACATCACCATCTGAATGATTAAACCTATTTCAGAGGGCTGAAATACTAATGACTCCAATTTGTCAAAACATGGGAGTTTTAATGGGGGGCAGGAAGGTTGGCAGTGGTATGCAGCGTCGGAAACAACAACTGCGCACTTTAAAGCAAAACATAAAAGCTCTATCCAGCTGAAATTCTCAGAATCACTATAGGAAATTAGGTGTAATTGACTGATGTGATCTCATGTAATAGAAATGGGACTGAGTACTTAGGATTCTCACAGTTAAAACAAGTAAATAAAATGAGTTGGCAGTGCATAAAATGCTTATGCTGTGTAACAGTTCATGCAAATTAGCCACTTCTTTGATTTACATATTTTGTAAATATAAACTATGCTAGAAGATAAAACATAAAAAAAAACAGAAAAGGGAAGGAATAGAAAGGAAGAGGTAAAAAGAAAAACAAAGTGAAGGACTGATGGAAGAGATAGGGATTCTAGCAGGTGCAAGAGGCTGGATCCAACCCCCAGCGCTGGGACAAACGGAAAAGACATGGAGGGGGAAAGTATAGAGAAAAGGAAGAGGGGGAAAGAAGGACAGTAATAGAATTTTAAAAGATTTAAATCAGAAATTAGAGAAAATAGGAAGGAGAAAGAGAAGGTGCAAACATTTGAGTGAATACAATGCATCGGAATTTAACAAAAAAAGCTTCAAAGTGAAAAATCAGGTTGTTTTCTTCAACGTGTGGTCACCAATAACAACATCCCCGTAGTAGGGCTGTGAAGTACACTTGGTGTGAGTCTTAAGGGGCTCCTGGTCCAGTTAATGTCGATTGGAGACTCTGGGTTGAGGGACTAAGTGAGTCTACCAGCACTGTTACTTAGATATTCACATCAACTTTATTCATACTATACCCAAACTAGAAAGATTTCAAACACCTTCCAACGGATGAATGGATAAATTGTGTTACAACCCAGCCATAGAATACGAAACAAAACCAGAACAGGTGGTGGGGTGGGGAGGAAGGAGCTACTGATAAATTTAACATCATCATTAAATCTCAATGAAATTTGCTAAATAAAAGAAGCCAGACTCAAACTGCTGCGTATTGTATGATTCCACTTATAAACATTCCAGAAAAGTAAACTTACGGGCATGGAGAAGAAATTGGGGATTGTTACAGGTCCGGTTTCCTGACTCCCCCACTCCCTGCATAGGATTTCTGCACACGGAACAGAAGGAAGTTCCGAAAGTAATGAAAACGGTCTTTGCCTTGATTATGGAGGTGGTTACATGTCTATCTATATTTTTCGTAACTCATGGAGTTGTGTGCCTATAATTGGTGAATTTTAAGTTATATCCCTTTCCCATTTTTTAGTATGTATTTGTGATGAGCCATAGTTACATTAAATGAGAAATTTGTACACATACATGTCGCATCAGATTCACATTTATTTCCCATCGCCGTTTCGATCTTCCCAACCCCTCTGTCATCCTCCCTCCTCCCTCTCCACATATCCATCTCCCCACATCCCAATGTCTCATCTGTCTGGCCCTATTACTTATTTATACTCTGAGTTTCTCATATTAGAGAAACCATTCAATATTTAATCTTCTGAGTCTGATTCATTTCACTAAATATGATGGTTTCAAATTGTACCCATTTTCCTGCAAATGACTCGAACCTATCTGTTTTTATGGCAGAGTAGTACTCCACTGTGTATATGTACCATATTTTCATTATCCGTTGGTCTATCGATCATTATATGATTCAGTTATTATGAGTTGTGCTGCTATAAATGTGGGTCTGCATGTCTCCATGACGTTGATAAAAAACAAACAAACGAAAAAAATTGTCCAATTATGGGCCTTCCCTTGCTTCTTTCCCCCTTATATTGGAAAAGAAGCGGTGTTTGGAAAGAAGATATCTTGGGACCCAACACGAGATTTAAAGATGTTTGTTCTCAGAATTCCTCATTGCCTTGCTCTTCGAGGTGAAATTCCTCACACTGGTTTTCAAAAGGCCTGGAAATCTGCCCTACTGTGGCTGTCCAGCCTTAACTGCCGGAATCTCCGTAGTGTTGCTCACTACATGCAGCACGTCCTTTTAATTCATTCCCTCAACACACACACACACACACACACACACACACACACACACACACACGAGCATTTTATTTCAATCCATTTGCCATTGGTGGTATTTTCCCACCATTTTCTGGCAGGCCTTACCTTCATTCATTCAACAACTATTTATTGATTCCCAACTCTATGCCAAATAAAATGCTAATAGCTGCACATACGTTAACAAGTCTCTGTAAACAAGTTCTGCTAAAGTCTTCAAGTATTTCATAGACAAATCAGCAGGCCATTATACTATAGTTTGCAAAGGGGGAAATACAGACTATTAATAAGGTGAAAGAAAGGACCCAGACCCAGATTTGGAAAGGGAAGGGTCAGAAATGATTTCTCAAAGGAAATGATATCAATGTGAAGAGTTGAAAGCCACTTTGGGGTTCCCCAGGCCAAGGAGAAAAGTGCCGTGCAGAAAGGACTAGTATGGAGAAAAGCTTAGAGGGGAGCAAGAGCATGGAAAGGAAATTCAAAATTGAAAATCATCAAAATGTGTCAGAAACATGGAAGATAAATGAGATAGGAGATGATGTCAGTAGAGAGATTGAGCCGGATTGTGAAGGGTTTCAACACCATATTAAGATGTGTAAAACATATCTCTAGGGCAACCATGTACCAATGAAAATGTCTGAGTAGGACAGTGTTACTTTCATGTTGGGGGTGAGAAAGATCATTCCATCAGCAGTATGGAGAATGCAGGAGACAAAGAGTGTCAGGGACACCAGTTAATAGATGGTACATTTTTCTGGACAGCCTTGACTATGGTGGTGGTCAGGGTAACAGAAATCTTAAAAATAAAGGTAACAGTGCCATTCTCTACCAATACATTCGATGCCTTGAGTGGAGGGGAGAGGGTAGTAATAGGGGATTGTCAAGTGTGTTTGAGAAAATATAGACACTGATAGAAATGGGAGAAAAGGAAAACATTTATTGAAGGTTTTTGGCCTTTCTTTCACAAGGAACATTTGGGAACATTTGTAATTTTCCTTTCTTTTAATATATACGTCTGGTTTTAATATCAGGACAATAACGTGAGTTGGAAAAAATCGTGCATAATGCTGTCATTCACTGAGACGCAGAAACAGGAAAGAAGATCATGATAAACTCAGGTTGAGTCTAGGATGTGTCAGCTCAAGCTCTGAATACTTGGCCGCTCTTGACCACATCAGCCTCACTGATGTAAACCGTGAGAACTTTGTCTATTGCCATGGGCTTCTGGGTTCTTACAGACTCCTTAAGAAAAACGGACACCTTTGGAGCCACGTGTTCTTTCTGAGACTTCTGTCACCTCAAAAGCTCCATCCAGTGCTAAGCATAGAGTGTTCCAAAACACTTGCCAATCAATTGGGTACTGTCGTGTTTTATTCACTCACTATTAAATATGATTAATAATAGTGAATAGACTTCATACAGATAAATATAACATAAAAGGTTTATGCCATTTCTCAGTTTACCCAATTAGAAAACTACATTTCACGGCAAACCCATCAGCATATCTAGGTGAAAAATGTTGCTAAATTCTTTTGTGGAATACATAATAATTCGATAATCTTCAGAATCATACACTTTGAGAATCGGCAACTTGGAACCACTCTGCAACGCTTTCCCATCAAGGCTGGAATTCCTCATCTAATTGGTACTTATATACTCCTAAGGACAGCGAAATCACTACGTCTCAGTGCAACCCACTCCATCTTCAGACAGCTCTGAGTACTCTACCTTCAAATTAACTTGCTTGTGCACGGAAAATTCAAATTCTTCCTTTACACATAAAAAGAGAGTGTAGTCCTTTTAATTCTTCCATTGTGTATGTCAAAACTTGCCAGTTTTTCCCCATTTTATTGATGTGTATAAGCGCAAAATTTAAGGTTTACAATGAAGTTGAGCATTTTGCGCACCTACATATCTTGTCAAGGTGACAAGGACTTTCCCACTCTCCTTTTGTCCCTCCAGTTTTTAACTATTCCTAATATGGCATAGGGGAGTTCTTTACCCAGCCTGAGTGCTCACTTCCTGTGTGGTAGTCTGTTCATAATCCCCATATATTCTCACAGCCAAAAATGAAACTAGTGTATCTTTTGTCACCTTGCAAGGACAAGGAACAGCAAAATGACCATGTCTTTCTTGTAGAGTATTCTATGCCTGTAAATAAAATCTGAACTGAGCCACTTTTTAAACCTGTGCTTAGTTGTAGGTTTATGTTGAGTGAGTGTTGACTTCAAACTCTTTCACATGCACTGCTGCTAAGATATAATCTATAGGAACCAAGTGAAACCGCCAAAGTGCGGTTTAACTTCCACCTCATCCACATTATTTTTTCAAATTTTAGTTAAAGATTGTTGATTCTGCCCCTCTTCACTGAGGCTTATTTGCCTTTGCTGGTGTTGTTGGGTATGTGAAGATTGTACCTCACAGCGATTTTTATGTCATGTTCATCTTAGAGCTGGCTATGAACTGAAAATTTCCCTCTCACTAAAATTCATGCAATGAAGCATAACTAAATTTGGAGGTAAGGCATTTTCAAGGCAATTAAGGGTGAATGAAGTCATAAGAATGGGCTCTGATTCAATAGAATTAGTACCCTTATAAGAACAGACACCAGATAGGTCACTCTGCCCTGTCACGTAAGAACAGACGAGAAAGCAGCTGCCAGAAAAAGAGCCCTCACCGGAACCAAACATTCCAGCACTTTATCTTGGACTTCCTGCCCCCAGATCCATGAGAAAAATAAATTTCGGTGGGTGAAGCCATTCAGCCCATGCTAGTTTGTTGAAGTTGATTGAACAGAACAGTACAGACCCCCAGCTTAACAGAACACTTGCCATGTTACTAGAGCTTGACAGAAGTCTATTTGTATAAATTATTAATTTTTTTTCTGTGCTGAGGATTGAAGCCATGGCTTCACACCTGCTGGGCAAACACTCTACCACTGAGTCGCATCCCCAGCCCAGAAAAGTGAAAATTACTCACAAATGTTTCACCTTGACTTTTGGCATCTGTAGTACTATAGACCTTCTCACTGGTCATATGGAAGCCAGTATAGAATCTTGAAATCACGCTGAAAAGACCTTACAATCTTTCTATACTTTTGAAGGATGATTTTACTGGCTATAGTATTCTCTTTTAGTATCTTTCTTTTTTCAATACTCTAAAGACTTCACTTTCATGGCCAGGGATTAGAGCACATGCCTAGAGAGCACAAGGCCCTGAGTTAGATTCCCTGTAGCATATAAGCTGGATGTGGCGGCACACACCTGTAATCCCAGCACTCAGGAGCCTGAGGAAAGAGGATTGCTGTGAGTTCGAATAAAAGTACATAGTGAGTTTGGGATCAGCCTAAACTACAGAGCCAGACACTGTCTCAAAAAAAAAAATAAATAAAAGCTCTTTCTTCTTGCTTAAATGGTTTCTGACAGGACTTTAAGTATTACCTCTTTCTCTATCTGTAAGGTGGACATATCCAAGCTAAGCCTCACTACTTTGTCCCTTGATTTAAAAAAAAAAAGTTATAATGAGGCCAGGCATGATGTCTCATGCCCATAATCCTAGCACTCTGGGAGGCAAAGACTGGAGGATCACAACTTTAGGCAACTTAGCAAGACTCCGACTCAAAATAAAAATGTAAAAATGGACTAGGGATGTAGTTCAGTGCGAAGGTTCTGGGTTCTTCCCTCATACTGCAAAAACAACACAAAACAAAACACACAAAATTTCATGAATATTTTAAAGAAAAATTTTGAAAAGAAAGTTTTAGTACTTACATGTAGTATATTAACCATGTTATGTATTTTATCTATACCTCAAGACAGTGCTTTTCACTCAAAAATATGTAACTAACTTATAAGGTAGTTTGTTCCACTCTTCCTGTTCACTTTGCATTTGATTTTTGCCATCTCAGTGTGCCTAGGATTGTGTTCGTATGTACTTTGGTATGTATCTTGCCTAGGGTTTTCTGCACTTCTTGAGTTTATGGTTTGGTCTCTTCCACTAATTTTAAATGTTCTTTTTTTTGAGGCAGAGTCTCGCTCTGTAGTCCATGTTAATCGTAAACACACTATGTGGCCTAGGCTGGCCTCAAATTCACAGTAATCCTTCTGCTTCAGCCTCCTGAGTGCTGGGATTACATCATCACCATATTATCTCATGTGATGCTGGGAAATCAGACTCAGAGACTTGCACTTGCTGGGCAAGCACTCCAACCACTGTGCTATTCCTTCAGCCTCTTGAAATGTTCTTGACTATTACAATTTCAAAAAATTTCTCTATCTTGTTCTTTCTTCTCTTTCTGGTATTCTCATTCTATCTACATTACCTTTTAATATGGTCCCATGGTTTTTACATATTTTTGTCCTGTTCTTCCCCTCTTCCTTTAGAGTCACTAGAATATTTGTTTCTGATGTGACTCTTTAGTATGAGATTTCTTTTTGTAGTTGTGAGAAAGATCAGGAAGTAGACAGAGGTGAAGAATGTAGAATGGTATAGACGCACTGGGTGCGTCATATACTTTTTTTTAATGGACAAAGTGAAGCCAGACATGATGGCTGGCACATGCTAGTAATGCGAGCATTCCAGAAGCAGAGACAGGACGGTTGTGAGTTCAAGGCCAGCCTGAGCTACAAGGTGAATGCTCTCTATACAAGACAAAAAAAGGAACAAATAGTGATTCTTATACTATCGTTCATTTGGCACAATGAAAAGATCAAGAAAACAAGTTCACCACAATATACAACTGATTTTATAACATGGCCAAGTGGGATTTTCCCAGGAATGCAATTGCTTTAATATTTGAATGAATAATAATGCAACTTAATTAATTAGTTAACAGACTAAAGGACAAAAACTACACCCTTATCTCAATAAAGGAATATTAACTAATCCATCGTGATAGTTGTGAAAGCTCTCTCAACAAATCAGGAATAGAAGGAAGTATCCTCAACCTAATGAAGGACCTCAATAAATTTCACAACTAATGTCATATTTATGCCAAAAGAAGAAATGTTTTTGCCTAAAATTGAGAACAATGCAAAAACTCCACTTTTGCTACTATACTCACCATTGTACCAGAAATTATCATGAGTACTACAGGAATACTATAAAGAAAGAAAGTCGGGGAAGACAGGAGTTAAATGGAGAGAGAAGATTAAACAACAAAAGTGTAAGAATAACATATTACAAATTGTAAATTTTGCTCATAAAAATGACTGAAATCAGCCAGACCCAGCACTGTAGGCCTGTAAACCCAGCACTTTGGAAAGTTGAGAGAGGACAAGAATTGCCAAGTGTAAGCCTGGCTTACACAATTTAACAACTTAGCAAGACCTTGTCTCAAGTAAACTGTAAAAAGGGGCTGGGAATGCAGCTCACAGCAAAGGCCTTGGGTTTAATCCTAAGAACCACAAAAAAATGACTTAAATCATATTTCGGCAAAACAAACAACAATGACAAAAACAACCAAACACAAAAATGGCCTGAAAACAAATCTGTAGCTAGAACTTGACTAAGCCATGACCGTTTCTTTACATGTATTCATTATGACTGTTTTGCACTACACAGGTGAGGAAGTAAAAATTGGGGACAGACTATATGACCTACAAAATAAAAACTTCTTATAATGTGGGCCTTTACAGAAAAAATACCAATATTTAATTTTAATAAAGATAGAGACACTTTGTGTCCATTGAGAGGAAGGCTCAATGTTGTCACAACGGGAATTCCATCCCAAGTGATATTTGCATTTAATGCAATCTGCATCAAGATTTCAAGAGGCTTTTTTTGTAAAAATTGGTCAACTGATGGTAAAAGTTAATACGAAGATGAATGGACCTAGAGTAGGCAAAGCTTTATTGAAAAAGAGCAAAGTTAACAGGACTTCCGTTACTCAGCCCCAGTAATCAGAAGTATATGATCGGCATGAAGACAGTCGTGCAGAACAATGGAAGCAAATTGAATAACCAGAAATGAAATCTTACATTTACCACTTCAATGAGGAGTCCAAGATGATTTGACAGGAAAAATTATAATGTTTTCAACAACTGATCCTCAGAAAATTGCATAATGCAATGCAAACAAAACAAGATAGAAGCAAAGAAGTAAACAACAACAACAACAACAACAAAAAACCCCAGTAAGCACTTACCTCAATTTATACACAAAAATGAACCCAAAGTGCACACCTGACCTACATTTAATTTGCTAAAATTGCAAACTTCTCCGTACTAGAATAAATTGTAAGGAAAAAATCTTATGGGTTAGACAAAGTTTCTCAGCTGCAACACCAAAGTCATGATCTGTAACTGAAAAAATGAGCTTAAAAGACTTCATTTCTTCAAAATGAACATTTGCACATCAAAAGGCAGCATTAAAAACGAAAAGACAAATGTTTTCCTCCAGAACTATTATAACTCAATAATAATAATATGAATAATATAATTAAAGACTTGATGAAGATTTAAATAGATTGTTCACTAAAGAAAATATACAACTGGTTACTACACATATAAAAAGATGCTTAATATATTTAATTATTAAGAAAATAAATATTAAAGGGAGGCGAGAAGAAGGGAGGGTGGACATATTCAATGTTAAGTCATATGTATATTCAGAAATGCCACAGTGAAACCCATTAGTTTTACAATTAATATAACTTAATAATTAGAATAATAGACAAAGATATTGTAGTTCATCTATACAGTAAATTACTTTTTGGCAATTTGAACAATTAACTACTGATTTGTTAATGATTTCATTCATATGGAACATGTAAAAAGAAAATACATTTGTTAGAGACAGAAAGCTGTTGAGTGGCTGTCCAGGGCTTAGGACAGGAGCTAGGATTGTAAACACACTAAACTCTTTAGGGGAATGAAAATGTGCTAAAATTGGAATGTGGTAATAAAAGCATAACTCCATAAATCTAATAAAAGAATTGAATTGTTACACACATAATGGGTGAATTTTAGGTTGTATAAATTAAACCTTAATAAAACTGTGAAAAGAAAGACAACAAGAAGATATTACAGATCATCTTATACCCACACACTTGGCAGATCTCTTCAAAACAGAACCTACTCAAATTGAAGATGAAATTGACACAAGAAAATTTGATTATCCCCGAATCTATTTTAAATACTGAATTATCAAAAACTTTTCTACTGAGAAACTCTAGGGCCAGATGATTTCATTAAAGAATGATATTAATTTCTTAAATATAAAAAGGATACATTGGCTTTGTTTTATGGGGCCAGCATAAACATAATACCAGACTTGCAAAGATATACAAACAGTTGAAAATAACAAATGAATGTCCCTCTTGAGTAGACGCATAGACTCTTTAACAAAATATTAACAAATTAAATCTAGCCATACACAAAGAGAAAAATACATCATGACAAATGTGGTTTATCCCAGGAATGTCAGATTTACTTAACATTTAAAAATAAATCATTTATTCATTATATCAAAAGAACACAGAAGGAAAAATGATCATTCTGTCACTGCAGAAAGACATTTGACAAACTTCAATACCGATTTGTTATAAATAGAAATGTAAAGGAACTTCCTCAATTTGATGAAGGGTATCTATGAAGAACCTACAGGTAACATCTTATTTATTGGTGAAATTTGAAAATTATTATTGTACTGCTGGCGGGACTGTAAACTGGTACAACCACTATGGAGGGTAGTATGAAGATTCCTCAAAAATCTGAAAATAAATATTCCATTATGTCCATCAATACCTCTCCTGGGTTTCTTTCCAAAACAGTTAAAAGCAATGTATAACAGAGATGCACGTATACTCAACATATAATAGAGATGTATGTAAACTCATGTTTATAGCAGCATGACTGACAATAGTTAAATTGTGGAAAACCTGAAATACCCATCAACAGACCAATGGGTACACAAATTGTGGTGTATGAGGACAATGGAGTACTATAGTTGTAAGAAGACAGATATAGCTTTAAGGCTTTTGTAGGTAAACGGATGCAACTTGAGACCATCACGCTTAGTGAAATGAGCCCAACGCAAGAGGGCTAAATACCTCATGTTTTCTCTAATATGAGAAACCCAGAATACTGACATTTTATAGAACCAAATGGGTGTGATGATGGGAGGTGGGGGGATGAGGAGGGTGTGGGAGGGTCAAAAGGGAAGGTGAAGGATTGCAATGTTGATGAAATATATATGTGCACAAAATACTCAAGCTCATTTTAACCATCATGCATCATATATATGTGGAAGATAAATTGCTAATTATTATTATTATTATTATTGCGCGTGTGTGTGGTGTTGGGGATCCACCAAGGATCTTCACACTAAGCAACATCCCTAGTCCAATTTTTAAGATTTTGGCTTTTCAGACACAACATACCTAAGTTGCTGAGTTGCCCAGGCTGGACTTGAACTTGTGATCTCCCTGACTCAGCCTCTCAGACATTGGTGAAATTTAAATACTTTATACTAATATTGGAACAGGACAAAAATACCTATTCTAACAATTGCTATTCAACACTGTCTCAGAGGACCTAGCCACTGTACTCAAGCCGGATATATATATTTACAGGGCACGAAGATTGGAATAAAGGTGCCAAACTGCCTCTATTTGCAGATATATAATTATTTACATAGAAATCCTCAAGATGCCCATAAAATATTTAAATAGAACAGAGCAAAAAATGTAATAATGTTTACAGAACAAAAATACTACACAAAAATAACTATTTGTAAATTTTGAGATCTTAGCAGATTTGCAGGAAAACATAAGAAATAAAAAGAGAACGATACAATGTACTATTTACTGAGGTTTCTAAATGGTAACAACTTTCAAAACTACAGAACAACATCAAACCAAGATACCAATGCCGATAAAAACAGTTCCAGTCCCTTGGGAATCCCTCCCGT
Organism: Ctenodactylus gundi; assembly: GCA_004027205.1. NCBI lineage: Eukaryota > Metazoa > Chordata > Mammalia > Rodentia > Ctenodactylidae > Ctenodactylus > Ctenodactylus gundi. The sequence continues at coordinate 126,163 of PVKB01003065.1, read as the reverse complement.
TGTCCTCTATAGGCATACTCATTTAGTTCCCCGTAACTATCCTCAACCTCTGGCAACCACTGACGCCCATTTCTATAATTCTGTCATTTCAAGAGTGTTATGGAAATGTAACATGCTATTTCGTGATTGGCACATTTCACTCAGCCTAATTCCCTGGGTGTTTGTCCCAGACACTGCTTGGATCTGTGGTTTGTTCTTTTCCACTCTGAGTACCCCGTTGTATGGGGCGCCACAGTTGATTCATCTACCCATTAGAGAACATCTGGGATGTTTCCATTCTTTACCTGTTATAAATAAAGCTGCTTTGTTTATGTTTAGGTTTTTGTGAGAACTTAACTGCCTATTTCTCTGGGATAAACGCCAAGACTGCAATTGCTGGTTGTACGGTAGCTGCGTGGTAATTTGAGAGGAAACCGCTTGGTTGCAGAGTTGCTATTCCCCCCCCCCCCCGCCCCCACCCCGCACCAACGTATGAGGGAACCAGGTTTCTCTGTATTTTCATAAGAAGTTTGCGTTGTCCCTACTCTGGTGCTCTGACTATTCTCATATGTATGTCATTGTGCTTTTAATTTGCTTTGCTCTTATGGTTAATGATATTTAAAAATCTTACCAATTGTTTATTATCTTTATATATTCTTTGATGAAATATGTTTGTGCCTCTTATACATTTTTAAATTAAATTGATTTATTGGCTTTTTAAAAATTCCGAGCACTAGTTCTTCATTGGGTAGGTAGGTAGTTTGCAAACAGCTTCAACCTACAACACGTTCTCTATTTCCTTAAAAGTGACCTATTGGCAGAGCACGTTTTTCAAGTTTAATGATGCCTGATTCATTTATGTTTGTTTTTTGCTGTTTGTTTGGTAGTGGGCATCCAGCATAGAACCTTAGCACTGAGCTACATTCCCAGACCTCTGTTTGATTTTGAAACAGGTTCTCACCAAGTTGTTAAGTTGCCCTGGCTGGACATGAACTTGTGATCCTCCTGCCTCTGCTTCCCAGAGTGCTAGAATTTTAGGCATGCACCAGTGTGCCAGGCTATGACACTTCTTTCATGCATCTTGTTTTTGGTGTCAAGTTTAAGAATAATTTGCCTAACCCTAGATCCTGGAAATTTTCTCTTCGGATTTTTAAAAAAGTTTTATACTTTTATACTTAATGTTTTTTTTTTTATCTGTGATCCATTTGGAGCTAATTTTGGCGGGAGGTGGGAGATTCAGCTTAAGGTTCATTTTCCTGACTCAGGAAGTGGTGTTGCTCCAACATCATTTGTCCAATAGGCCATTCTTCCATTGACTTACCCCAAGGCCTTCACCAACATTCAGCTGGCATATGTACGGGGTCTGTTTTTGGATTCTGTATTTTGCTGTGTCAATGCCATAGGATAAAATATTGATATATAAAAATAAGCTGTTTACATCTCGAGCCAAGAAATTTTTGAAAATGAAATAGAAAAGCAATCTACTTAAAATAGCTTCAAAAATGATAACACACTTAGAAAAAATTTTGACAAAAATAAGCAAGACCTTTACATTGAAAAGTGTAGAAGTGTGTGTGTGTGTGTGTGTGTGTGTGTGTGTGTGTGTGTGTCAGGATCAAGTGAGAGACTTCACATTGAGCTACAGTCGCAGGGTATTTTTACGTTGTATTGTCAGATAAGGTCTTGCTAAGTTGCAGAAAACAAATGATTGATTCATGCCATGATATGGATAAATCAATAAATTTTGCCAAGTGAAACTATTGAAACTATAAATGCTGCATATTTTAGAGTTATTATTTTATTACTCAGTGTTTGTGATACGTATTAGTTACGTTCAACTCAGGGAAGAGGTGCATGTACGTACCTGATCGTAATCATTTCTACTTTTCCTTTCTCTGCCCTCCCATACCCCTCATAAGCTGATATGAATCAATCGATATGATGTTCTGCAAAAAGCAAAACTCTAGAGACAAAAACCCCCTGATTTGTGGTGTCTAGGAGGTAGGACAAGGGCGGGAGTTGATAACAAGGGACAACACAACACAAAGGAATTTTCAGGGTGATAGAAAATGTTCTGTATGGTATTATAGTTTTGGATACATGGCTATGCATTTGTCAAAACCTATAATACTGTACATCACGGAGAGTTTTGAACTGTGAACAGATTTTCAAAAATCACCTACACACTCTGGGGAACCCAGATGGAATAAAGACTATGGCAAATGTATCTAACTCTATTATAAATATGATGTAACTTTATTGCAGGAGGTAGATAGGAAAGAAGCTGACTTAATAACTTTGGGAAATTGGTTTGTCTGATACTATTTTAAAGATAAAGAGAAAAAGAACTGTATACAAACACTGAACATTAGATAAATATGTTTCTTACAAGAGCACAGTTTAGCAATTCTGAAACTTCATTACACATACACCAAGGTTGGGGAAAACCCCCCAAATATATTACAGTTAGTAAGAGGTCATTTTCTCCACCAGAGAAAGAATTAACAAATAAGCCAGAGTGGTGCATTAACTTTCCATTGCCGCCACAACAAACTACCGTAAGCTTTGTGTGTTAAAAATAATACTAATTTATTATCTTCAGTTCTGGAGGTAGAATTCCAACATGGGTCTTGATGGGCTAAACTCAAGATGCCAAAAAGTCGCATTCCTTTCTGGCTGTTGAACGAGATAATCTGTTTCCTTGTGATTTCCCAGTTCTAAAAGCCACACTTATGTTTTGGCTCCTGGCACTCTTATTCCACCAGAGCCAGCAATATTTATCTCATTGTGTCCTTCTTGCATAGACACACCTCCCTGCTGCTCTCTCTTTGGCCTTGTTTGTAGAACTTTAAGGTCTCTTGTGTTACAATGGGCTCACTCAAATAATGCAGAATAATCTCCGTATTTTAGCGTCACCCTATTGGACATTTTTTTTTTGAGAGTCCAGCCTGATCCTGAATTCACTAAGTAGTCCAGATTGTCCTCAAATTCACAGAGATCCTCCTACCTCAGACTCCTGAGTAATCACTGAGCTGCAACCCCCAGCCCTCTGATCTTAATTCACTTTCTCATGGAAAGTAATGCAGTTACTTCTTTCAAGGTTTAGAATGAACATCCTATTTGAGGGGAGGATAGTGTTGTACTTGCCACAGGAAGAATAATGAAATAAATTTTGTAGTGCTGGATTGGAACCAGAGACATCAATGTAAATTCGTGTTTAACACAGATCGATGCAAAGTAAAATATGGATATGTCTATATATGCATGGATTTTCCCATCTCTGTTTACCAAGAGTGCTAGCACAGTACCAAAGCAACGTAAATCCAGATTTTGGTTCCTAAATACCGTTCTCTGATTTAAAAATAAAAAAGACAGAACACCATAAACTAATGGATGATTCCAGAGCTAGGGCAGGGAATACAGGAGACAAACATGGGTTATCTTGTCATGAAAGAAGAGGCTTTGAAAAAACCAGCCACGGGGTAGGGTAATAGGGAAAAAACACTGGCTTCAACCTGGAAGAGGCTCTCTCTAATGGTTAAACGACTTGGAGTCACAAAGCAGATAGTGATAGTATTGCAACTTTAGTCAAATAATAAGTCCACACTGGTATAAATAAGTGAATAAACAGTAGAATAAGAATTAGGAGGAAAGAACAATTTCTTTCTACAGGATAATTCCAATAGCTAAAGGTAGAGGGAATGAAGGAGCTAGAAAATCACCGTTGAACAGCAACATAATCATTTTTGCAGGCAAGATCCATTAATGAATACTGAAAGCGTGGATGAAAGTTTAAGGCGACATGGTATATTCCCATGTCCCCAAATATTATGAACTGTTGTGATTATTTCAAGATGTCTTCATAAATTCTTTGGTATTCCTTCCTCTGGTAAGTGAAATTTAATTCTCCTTTGCTGAGTGTGAGATAGACTTAGCAATTTCCTCCCATATTTGAGACAGGGTCTCACTCTGTAGTCCAGGCTGGTCTTGAGCTCACTATATAACCCACGTTGGCCTCACACTCGCATTAGTCCTCCTGCCTCATCCTGTTGAGGGTTGAAATTTCAGTATATGCCACCTCTCTCAGCTCATCTTTATGTGTTGCAGGGGAATTAAACCCATCACATGCTAGGCAAGTGTTCAAACCACTGAGCTACACCTGCAGCCCATGATTGCCTTCTAATAGAAGGAGTAAGAACTGTCACTCAGTATGTATTGGGTATGTACTGAATGTATGCTACTGGGTGAAGCAACCTCACATTAAAAGACACACACACACACACACACACACACACACACAAACAAACAAACAAACAAAAAAAACTACTAGGAGACATCATCTTGACCAAGTGGCCCAAGTTAGAATCACCATTAAGAACTCATGTGTCTGTCATGCAATCATTGATATGATACACTGAGAAGAGCATGTTGACTCTGTGGAACTCATCACCTTATATACTACTCCAGGTCAATCCTAAGAAAAGATCAAAGTCCAATTGAGGGACGTTCTATTTCACTGCTCAAAAACTGCCAATGAAATGAAGGAAAGGGAAAGACGAAGGTGCAGGCACAGGTTGGAGGAGACTAAATAAAATGACAAATAAACATCCTGGATTTGATACTAGAATGAAGAAAGGAAATCAGTGGAAAACTTTGGGGGGGGGGGAACCTAATAATCTAGAGGATGGTTTGCAGTGATATGCTAATGATAACGTTTTGGTAAGTGTATCACTATATGTACCATGGTAATATCAGGAGAAACTGGATGAAAATATCCAGAAACTCTGAGCAGTCTTGGACACTGAGGCAGAAGAATCACAAGTTAGAGGCCAGTCTGGGTATCTTACTGACTCAACGAGACCTTGTCTCAAAATAAAAATTTTAAAAATGGGCTAGAATGTAGCTCCATGCGAAGGCCGTGGATTCAACCCCCCCACAGCAAAGCAAAACGAAACGAAACACTGTGTTATTCTTGCGACTGTTTCATAAACCTGAACTTTTGTCAAAATATTTTAAAGGGTCAAACATTTGAATAGACATTTCACAAGGGCAAATATAAAAATAGCCAGTGCATATGGAAAGTACTCAATATCATTTGTCATCAGAGAAAAGCAAATTAAAACCTCAAGGAGATTTCAATACACACCCACCAGAAGAGCTAAAATTTAGAAAATTGTTAACACCAAATGTGGGCAAAGAAATGAAGCAATCAACATTTCCAACATTTGTGTGGGAGTATAAAACAATTTGGAAAATGTTCCAGCAATTTCTTTTAAAACTAAATTATCCTATGAGCAAGCAATTGCACTCCTACATATTTAGTCAATACAAATGGAAACACATGTCTACTTAAACATTTGTAAGTAAACATTCATAGAAAATGTAATCACAATAGTAAAACCTAAAAGGAGCCTAGAGGTCTGTCAATATGAAAATAGATCAACAAACTGGTATATTCATAAAATTGAGTACTATTCATGAGATATGAAACTGACCATTCTGAAATATGGAACAATATGAATGAATCTTTAAAAATTATATGGAAGAAATGTCATATAAAATACTTCCTAAGTTCCAGAAATGATAATATTAATCTAATGTGAGAGAACAACCGGAAGTGTTGGGTGATTGGGACAAGATAGCCTGGGCTGGGAAATAAAAGCTGTCTCGTATGATGATAACATTTTATATTTTGAGAGATATTTAAGATCTATACTCTGCAGATGTGGAGTTAAAGCTATTTTATTTTATTGCTTATGTGTGAACTTTTACATCAAACAAAAATCTGTAAGCAAATACTCAACTCCAGTTAATGCTAAAATCTCTGAAGTATGTGGAGAGGTGTGTACTGATGTTTGCAATTCCTTTGGAAGTACATTTAACAAATAACATGGGCTGATGGGTGGAGAGAGGGATGGTTGGACTGATCTGTATTTGATAAGGCAAATGATTCATGGTAGAATTTAATTTTATAAAGAGTATTCATTTAAATATTTTTATTTTTTTCTGAAAATCTGTAAAAAGTTTCAGAAATAATACATTCACTAAATAATTTATTTCAATCAAATAGTAGCTAAGTGACATCAAGGAAATAATAATGCTCAGTACCATCTTTCTTTAAAACATACACATCGGGAAGATTAGCATCAACATAAAGTAAAAATTTGACACTTAAAAGTTGTTCAGGATAGAATCAAGAAAACATGTGAGTCATGACATATTTATTAGCTGCATGACGAAGTTTTAGTAGTTCGATGACCAGAGACAGGGTACTTGAAAGTGGTGGGAATTTAATCGGTAGCCCTGGGCTTTATGGTCATCAGGCAACATGTGATTGTTACCACTGTATGTTGGCCAAGTGATCTATCTTGAGACAGAACTGACTTCATGATCTAAATATTAAGTGGGCAGAATCAATGAGATGGTGCTGAAATGGCAACAGGTACTCAAGAGGTGGAAGCCGGACTAGAGTGGACCAAGAGGGAACAAGGCGAGAGCAGATTGCTATCACTATGAGGAGCTAAACAACATGTGCTTTGGTTTGGATCTGGAATGTCTCCCAGGAGCCTCACATATTGGGAAGGTGATTGGATCAGGAGGGTTACGTAGGTCAAGTGAATTAATTCATTGACGGTTTCCTGTGCATTAAGGAGGGGCTGCTCAGAGAGGGCAGATCACTAGTAGTCTGACCTGGAAAGGGACACCTCTCTTGCTAGCTCTACTGTTCAAGCTCTGCTTTCTGTTGTCAAGATGTGCAGTTGCTCCTAGGACCTCCGCCATACCCTTCCACAATTGCCAGCCAGTCTCCAACAGACTGTGACCTATGAACCGTGAGGTAAAATAAATCCTTCCTCCTTTTAGTTGTGAGTGTCCAGTGTTGTGTCACAACTACAAAAAAGTGACTAATACAACGTGTCAAAGACAGGGAACTTCACCTAATGGAAACTACTACAGCCAAGGAAAAGCAAGCTCATGCTGCTTATCAGAGCTACCTTTTCTTTCTGGTCACAGAACACTGATTGGGTGGCTGTGATAAAAATTCAGAGATGCTACTGAAATTTTGTGGATGGGCACCAGTGATGCTGTTTGCCCTAAAATGCACGGAACGATTCCACGTAATAGGAATTGTCCCATATCCCACATAGCTTTCAAATATTACAGTGAGCTTGAATAATCAGATGAGAAAAGCTGCTTGCTTATATGATTCTTGTCTTAACAATAGCTTTCATCATTGTGTTTTCCTGTGTCTCTGCCTCTTATGTTTTCTTTTCTTGTATGTGATGATTCCAAATATGCTTAAATAAAAAACTTATTTATTATAAGTTGGTCAATCATGTATTTCATTACATTGCTTGATATAGCCGTGCCCTTGCATTTATGTATTGAAACATATCGTTTTATTGTAAATTACTTTCCTTTCATTCCTCATTTATATTTCAGTTAGGTCACCATATTGATTTTTTAAAATTATGTAGGTAGGTAGGTTATATTATCTACAAACTTCATTTCAGGATCACAAGAGATGAGTCACAAGATATCTGTTATTAAGAAGGAGTGGTAAGTCTCAAAGGAATGAGAACTACTGATCTAGAGCTAAGAATCAAAGATGAATATGGATAATAAGTAAGGCTTGCAGTTGCTGAAGTGGTAGCTCATTGTTCCAGTTGTGGGAGGAACAAATCTCCAGTGTGAGTGAGCCACAGGAGCCAAAAGTTTCTGCCTGAGAAGAAGCATGACTCTTAGGTGTCAGGCCCTTTACATCTCATCAATGTATTGTCACAGCAGTAGCGTAAGACAGATTCTATTATTACCGCCTTTTCTCTCCTTCGGATAGCCCAATTGGATTTCAGAAAGATGAAACCAATGGTCCAAGTCCTCTTAGTTGGTCAGTGGCAGAGCCCCAAAAAGAACTTAAGTCTGTTTCATATAAAAGTCCCAGGTTCTCCACTCTCCTGCTTAGTCGTTCCAGAAGAAAGCAGAAGAAAGTGCCAGACAACCACATTCCTCTCTGGGACCGTCTGCTTGTAAGGATTCATGGGTGAGGATTTTTCAGCCTGAAGCTGGGCTTAAAAAAAATCAGAAAAATTTAACGACCAAGTTCCTTGCCTTCAGGTTGCTCTAATCTATTAATTATATTTCTAATCTAATTAGATACAGAGGATGTAAAAGGTTAACTTAGAGGAAGGAAAGAAAATGGCAGAAGCTAAAACATAGCAAGTACAGTTTGCATGTGTGTGTGTTTCTGTGTGTGCGTCTACTTCCATTTTCTTCCATGTATGTCTGAAAGAAACCTCAGCAATGATTTATGATTGCTTACTACGCATGGCAAAAGTCCCAGGAAGAAATTGAAGACATAGTGAAATACTGAAACAGGGAACCAGTGTCTGGGGAAGTAAGAGCAAAGGGAGCCAAACCACAGATGGAAGGGCACATCTACTTATCGGAGGCCAGAAGCTCAGGGGACAAGGGGACCACAACATGAAAGAAAAGCTTAGAAGCAGACGAGGGAGGCACCAACCATATACTGGGCAAGGGCTGGTCTGAGGTCAACCTTCCCCACACAGCAGGAATAAGTTGAGAGGCCAAGGAGAACGGAAAAGGTTTGGAACATGCTGCGGGCATGAATATAGCCAAAGAACCAACAATAAATGAATAAAAGATTGTGGAGCTGCCTGCAGGCTCCGGTGAAGCTAAGCTGCTGGGATTTATGCATTTGTTGATTATCCACTTTGTGCACTACCCGTAGTAAATATTAAACCCAGGCAGCCGCCTCTGCACCTTTCCCACTCCTGCCCCCCCGCCCCAGCCAATGTTCTGTCTCATTTAATCCTAAGTTATAAGCAATCTGAGCAACAAATTATAAAGACCACACACACATAGGGTTTGCTGTTATAATCAAAATTTACAACAAAATTAATCTGACACATATTTAATGATATGCATAATTGTTATTGTGCTGGGTGGCAATTAAGCATAAATTGTAAACAGCTCGTGTAAATGCCTGCAATTAGAATTACTTCCAAACAGTTAAACCAAATTCTTAGTTTCTTTTGTGAGTTTGTCAACTCTTTTGGGTTCCTCATCTGCATTCACACTGAAAAGTGTGGTTACTGAGTTGGTGTTAATCACCACCTTCATGGGGCACTTGTTAGAGGGTAAGATGTAGGGTCTCTTTTCCCAACAGCTACCTCTGTCATTAAAAAGGCTCCCCCAGCTGAAGAGCCTCTTGTGCTGTTCCCAAGCAGCCCCTGAGAATGCTCCTCTTGGATCTAAGTGGGATCTCAGGTGGGGTCAGTGGTTGGCAACGTGAGGGAGGAATAGGCTCTGAATCTCTTAAATCTTCCTTCCTTCCTTCCTTCCTTCTTTCCTTCCTTCCTTCCTTCCTTCCTTCCTTTCTTCCTTCCTTCCTTCTTTCCTTCCTTCCTTCCTTCCTTCCTTCCTTCCTTCTTTCCTTCCTTCTTTCCTTCCTTCCTTCCTTCCTTCCTTCCTTCCTTCCTTCCTTCCTTCCTTTCTTTCTCTTTCTATGGTACTGAGGATCAAGTCTAGGGCCTTTGGACTGAGGTCTCAGCTTGTTTTTTTCCAGAGTCTCACCAAGTTGCTCAGGCTGGGCGCAAAACTACAATTCTCTTGCCTCTGTCTTTCAGAGTGCTGTACCACCAGGCCAGTCGGACTCCAAATCTCAGTCTCTGGAACACCGGGGGCAGGTAGATGTATCACAGGGTGAGGCATATACTCTTTTCCCTACCCCCGATGAAATGTCTGCTGCAACCATTTTCACAGAAGTCTTTAAGGGAATAGCTTCCCACTGAAGAGAAAATCCTGTTCCAGCTTTACCATCATAACACCTCTCTCTATTCGACAAACTTAAAAATTAAAAAAAATTAAAATTAAAATTCTGACATGGGTTACTTTTATTTTGCACTAAAAATAAATGTTTAAGATCCTGAAAAAAAACAGCAGAACCATGGGAGTCCATGTCAGGAGACTAAACTGTCGAATCAGGTAGATGGCCTGAATGCCACAACTTGCTGGCAGTGAAAATTTGGTTTGCACTCTGTCTGAACCTCAATTATCTCATCCATAAAATGGTAATAATCTGTCTCATAGGGCTGTTATGATGATGTCGTGGGATCATGTACATAAAACGCTAGCACACAGCCTGAATCATAGTAAAATTTTATCCACTAGTAGATGCATTTCTTGCTTGTTAGTATTGTGGTGGTTTTTATTCTTAGCTGCTGCCTTGGCTTCCTCACCCCTGCAACAGTGTCTCTGTGTGTTTACGTCTGCACGAAGCAGACAGCAGGAAATGAATGTATGAAATGCTGGTGGTGAAATCTGGACGGTGGAGCCACAGATGACCTTAAATCAAACAGAACAGCACAGATGGCTCCGACCCTCATCTGTATTCGTGTTTGTTAGAGGGAGGTTGGTGCGGACCTGGAGCACGACAAAACCTGGTGTTGAAGGACTCCAGCGTCAGACCCTATGAAAAGGATCATTACAAACATTCGTGTAATCACCAAAACCTTCTTCATTCAGTGCAAGGCCCTGGAAAGATAAGCGATATAGGCAAGATATTTTAAAAGGAGAGGCAAGACATGACCATTAACAGGTGCAATAAATATGACCAGGCTGCTAACCAAGAGGTACGCACCCATACTGTGGTTATAGCAGGCTTGAAGGAAATACACTTCTCTTCCTGAGACACTCAGGAAAGCTGCACCTCTGAGAAGCAAGTTTTGACATGAATACAGAATCATACTAGTCATATAATTTAAAACTCAACACCAATGAAGAAACATTTTCCCACAAAGCCAAAATTTCTGAACTTACTTTGTGCTTCCTAAATTGACACGGACTTCATGGCCACTGTTTTAGTAGCAATTCTTCCGTTAAAAACTGCCATTCCCCAAGTTAGTGGACTAGCTCATCAATTGAATTATGCTCATGAATTCTGGGGATCAGAAATCTGGATGAATGGGAATGCTTGTCTCTATCCCACAATGTCTGGGACCTCAGCTTGCAAACCTGTATGATTGTCAGGCACTTGCCATCCAGGAAGTGGGATTGTCTAGAGTCAGCTGCTCTCATATATCTGACAGTTTGTGCTGTCAATTTGTTAGTGCTCATGCTCCATTGGTCAAAGCCATTATGACACTTCCATATTCAAAAGGGAAGGACGTAGATCCTACTTCTCAATGGGAAAACTAGCAAATAATACGCAAATATTATATAAGTCCTACAGGTCATGTCTAGGCATCACTTCTGTCTTTCTAGAGACTTAAAATGGGAAGTCTTCACATGGCCACTTCAGGAAACTCCTTCACAGTTCAGTATAATCAGACTTTTTCCATTGTATTTCCGAGATACGAAAGCAAGTATACAAAAAAGAAGACAAAGGCTGCCTCACTTTCCATGATGCACTGCCAAGAAAAAACGTTACTTTCTCCATTCTAAATGAGGCTTTTATTCTCAGAACACCCTCTGTTGGTGTTGTTGCCAGATTTTGTTGGTCCAAGCAGAAATGAGTCCTTTGCAATTCAAAGAGATCAACATTGATCCCACCTGTTGATGAGAAAAGTATTAAAAACGAAGGGTATATTTTAAGTTACCCTCTGTTACCCATCATCCATCAAACCACAACCATTGAAAAGCCACTCACTGATGTCTTGGATTGAGAATTCCAAAGACATTTGTTCATTTTTTTTTTTTTTTTGATACAGAGTCTCAATCTGTAGCCCAGCCTGGTCCTGAACTCAATATGGAGCCCAGGCTAGCCTTGGGCTCAGGGAAATCCTCCTGTCTCAGGTTCCCCAAGTGCTGGGATTACGACGTGTGCCGCCACACCCAGCTTATGTGATGTTGGGGAATTGAACTCAGGGCTACTCAGTTGCTAGACAAGCACTTTGAATGCTGAGCCATTCCTCCAGCCCACTCATTCATTTCATTATCCAACATACGTTGAAAGTTTCTGATGTGACAGGCACAAAAGTCCTCATGATAGGCACTGAAAACATTAAGTATACAGATAATTTCATAATTTTGGCTTTGCAAAGTGATCAGAAGAATTTTGAGATACTGCAATAAAGCCTAACTGGAGGGGTGTGCAGTGTAGTAGGCAAGGAAGTTAATTTAGACGAGGGAGCCAGGAAATGTCTATTTGACATCATATTTAAGGGCAATGCAGAAGGATAAAAATAAATCAATTGTATCAAGGCTAGGGAAGGGTATTTTCAGAATAAGGAGTAGCATAATTAAGCATTCTAACACATAAAATCATTTGCAAATAGAAGAAACTGGAAGTGGAACCCCTATGTGGACAGGGCACATGGAGAGTACATGATGAAGTTGGACAGGGCGTGGGGAGTCAAACTCACTGCAGTTCAGTAGCCCCTTCCCCTTAGCCTTTAATTTCAGAACTCCCCTTCCCTTAGCCTTTAATTAAGCAACCTCTTCATTTTCTTTTATACTACTTGCTGTCAGAAGGATGTAAGGATATTCTTCTCATGTAAGAAAAACATAAGAAGTAAAGAGAGGGGGAAAATATGTTTCTTGCAGAAAGATTTAAGGTGAGTCCCTCCTGATGGTATCGTTTAAGCTGCCACTAAAAGCCAGATGTTGGGCAGCAGCGCCCAAAATTTCCAAAAAGATGCTCACTCATATGAAATACTGTCGTGCCTAGCTGGCCTTTCATTTGTTAATAATGATAAACTGAGGCCTGGCAAAAAATGAGAAGCTTGAGATATGTGGCCCTTTTCTCTAGCATGGGCTTCTAGCTGTCAGACGTATTTTTTCAGACACATCCTTGATTCATCTTCTTTAGTATTTCAAAGCAGGAAATGGTCCAACAGCAGCCAGCAATGGTGATGATGAATTTGTAAGTTTGTGTGTGTGTGTGTGTGTGTGTGTGTGTGTGTGTGTGTGTTACCAGAGATTGAGCCCAGGGCATTTGTACTGACCTACATTCCCCCAAACTGTGTTTAGTTTAGTTTGGTTTGGTTTGGTTTGGTTTGGTTTGGTTTGGTTCAGTTGGGTTGGATTGGCTTGAGTTCAGTTTAGTTTAGTTTACCTTAGTTTACTTTAGTTTTGTTTTTGAGACAAGGTATCACTATGTCTCTAAGTTACCCAAGATAGACTTGAACTTGTAATCATCCTTCCTCAGCCTCACAGAGTACTTGGAATAAGCCCTACACCATCACCTGGTATTGATGATAACTATTAAATTAGTTATTAAAACATATGAAGTATCTCTCGTATGCTCAGAGTTTCACACGTGTTACCTTTTTTCATCATCTTATCAGCCTCAGGAGGCAAGATAGTACTAGCATTTTTATTCTATACATTAAAGACTTAAATACCAAGGAGGCAAAGTGATCAGAATAATGTTGAGACTGGCCCAAAAGCCCATGAGTGCTCACAGACCACTCTGGATGGATTGAGAACTCCATTTTTAAAGCAGTATTGAATACCAAGATTTTCAGATAGCAAAAATACAATTAGGCACTTGAAAATTTAATTTATTATGTCCCTGAAGGAAAATATTTAACTAATTTCTCATTTTATCCAAATGCTAGTTTCATATAGTCAAAATTAAATCGTAGCCTGTACAAAAAATATCTGCCTCTTTTGAAGGAATTGCCTTCATATCCTAATTAAAGTTGATCTCAAATTATTTCTTATTTGTATTCTGGCTTAATAATGAAATCCCTAAACTTACCCAAACCACCATTTTGAGCTATAGTTATCCTTGGAGGGTATGGCATGTAATCAGCCTCCTTAAGTACTCTGAATTAAGTGATATGAAGAGAACAGCTTGCCTTTAATAGATCTCCTTACCTGATCTCAACAGGGCTCTGCCTAAGGTATTAAAAAGAGGAAACCCAATTAGCTCTAATTGCTGTTCTCAATGGACGTGTTGTCTTCTCATTGGCAGATGGCCACTGCCATTGTGAAGAAAGCAATGACTGAAATTTTCCAGGGGGAGACATTGCTCCCCCAATCCTGAGATCCCCTCCATATACTCTATGATGCACAAATATGGACATTTCCCCCATCTTTATTTTGAAAAGTAGGAAGAAATGTCCAGTCCTTGGAGATTTTACTGTGGCTGCTTTTTTATTGCTATGGGTGGTATATAAATTGCATATAATCTACGATCAAGTCTGTTTTCTGTTTTAGAAATTCTGTAGCAACTCAACTGTGTGTATTGTATTTCATTGTGATGAAGGATGTCTAGTCCTCAAAACTTATTTGATAGCAAGTTCTCTAAACATTAGTAGAGGAGGTAGAGTGGAACAAGAGTGAACTAGCGACAGTGGGGACAGGGGATGGTATAGTGAAAAGAGACATGCCTGGATTCTATCCCAAGTTGGCCACTTAACTGGATCTGTGCCAATCCACACCAATTCTCTCATCCGTAGGATAGCATATTAACACTTGTAAAAACTATTTTGCACGAATATTAGTCCACAACAGACACTTGGTGCATGAATGCTTTGATTCAACAAGTGTATATTGAGTGTTTACTATGTCCTAAACTCTATAATAGGGGCTTAGAATAAACAATAGAAAAAGCCGAGTTTTAATAAATTAGAAGTACAGTGTAAGTTTCGTGGAATCAACATTGTATAGGCTGAAAAGACTTAAGAAGGGACCCATGAATGATTTTTGAGTTGGTCATGACAAAGGTAACAAACAAGAAATCAAAATGGAAAAAGGAGAGAGAGAGAGAGAGAGAGAGAGAGAGAGAGACAGAGACAGAAAGAGGCAAGAAGGGAGAAGGAAGGAAAAAAAAGTGAAGTATTTTGTGTGAGTCGGTAAAAGAAAATTTAAAAAATTTCAGACCTCCCCAAACTAGGAAGGAAAGAGTGACATAAGATTTGGGAGATGAGGTGGGGAAGATTACAGGCAGAAGGAATAGGCCTCAATCAAGCAAAGACTAAGATTTAAAAAACTTAAACTGATAACTGAGAGACATCAAAAGAGAGAGAGATAAAGACAGAACTAGAGAAACGGAGAGAAGAAAGGAAGGAATGAAAGAAGGAAGAGGGAAAGGAAAAAGAAAGAAGGACAGGCTAAATCATTCGGGTTGGTATAGGTTATATTAAGAATTTTACATTTTAAATAGTGTAAATCTGCTAGTGAGTGTTAAGCAGCAATGTAAGTCCATTTATAGCTTAAACCATTTTGATGCTACCTAATAAAATAGAAGAAATTCATGGGTGATTGAGTTAAGAGACTATTTCAGTGGGTCAGGTAAGAAATAATAGAGTACTTGAATGAAGCAATTGGAGGAAAGATGGAGAGAAGACAGATTCAAGACACATTTGGTGTTTCACCTTCTGCTTCTGACTCACTTCACTGAGCATGATGTTCTCAAGTTTCTTCCATTTGCCTGCAGAAGCCTCCACGCTATTGGACTTGGTCTCTCTGATATGAGAGAACCAGATCACAGCTCTTATGGAACTTAAAACGAAAAGCAAAGTGAACCAGGAGGGTAGGGGAGGAGGGAGGGAAGGATGGGTAGGGAGAGGGACAAAAGGAGAGTGGGAAAGTCCTTGTCACCTTGACAAGATACGTAGGTGTGCAAAATGCTCAACTTCATTGTAAACCTTAAATTTTGCACGTATACATATCAATAAAATGGGGGGAAAGATATATTTGGGAGGTAGAAATGCCAGGATTTATTGATGCATTAGATCAGAGGAGTAAAGAAAAGTGAACTACCAGAGATGACATGTGGGCTTCTTTTTTGAGTAACTGATGCCATTTTTGGTGAAGACTGTGTGGAGGGAGAGTGTAGGGGAAATATAAATTCTATGGTTGAGATGTCTACATGACTTCTAGGTGGATAGAAGAAGCAGACAGCTGAGTTTGTGAGTATGGAGCCCAAAAAGAGGGCTGGACTGGGATGTGCATATAGAAGCTATCTGAATATAGGTAACATCAAAGACATAGGAGTGGCTGAGATGATCGGAGAGAGATTATGGGTGTAGGAGACTGCCCTGTGCTGAACTTTGTCTTTCTCTCCTGTAAGCCTACCAAAGAGGAAAGTCATAACAGAAGATTGAGCCAATAGGGTAGGATTGGAAACCTGGAGGAAATAGACTAACACAACGCATGCCTCACAGTTATTGGTTATCTTAAAGGCTGTTGAGCGCTGGATATGAAGACAGAGAATAGTTCTTATAGTTAGTTGTACAGATGATAAATTCAGTGACGGAGATTGAAAGGAAACAGCATGACTGGGCAGTAGCTGCAGAGAGACAAGCGTTGACCTTACCTTCTGTACGTGTGAGAGAGGGTTCAGCATGCTTTGACACATGTAAGAAAACGAGAATACAATTGAAAAAACAAAATGAAAGAGATGATAGGAAATAAGGAAGCAGACTTTGCGGAGGCAGGAAGTGATCTGCGGATGGGGTCAATGGGAGAAGAGCATGGGGGAGTGAAGATGATTAAGATGCAATCGGTCTACTCACCAATCCCCCAGTGTTATGTACGGGAAGCATATACTAATAAAAATAAAAAGGAGGGTGATTCAACATAAAAGTAATATTAATAAAGCATAACTAAACAAGGAGCTGATTTTAGGAGAGAAATCTAGTAAAAGAGAGAAAGAATGAGCTACAGAATGCAAGTGGAGAGGTTAATCTTTGATAAAGGCAGAGGACACTTCATTTGTTCAACAAGAGGAAGGTCAGAGACAATAGTTGCAGTCATAGGTTGCTCTGTGGAATGTTGGGAAGACAGTTGACCTTACATCTACAGCTTCTCTTTTCTCACAAAGTATGAGAAGAAGTCTCTTTCTAGGAGTGAGGGTAGAGAAAGGCATGGGCAAGATTTTGCGGCGGAGGAAAAGCTGTAAAATAGTTGTAACTGGAAGTGAGAAAGCTTTATCCTACTGTAAAAATCCCGCGACTCCCAGGCAACATTGAGTGACAATTTACTCTTTGAGATCATGAATTTAAGATGGTGTAATCAGACTTCTTTTCTTGTGTGGCCTTCTTCGACAATGTTTATCTTCCAGTATAGAATAAGTAGGTAATTTAAATCAAGTTTGAGGTTGTCACGGTAATGCAATTAAAGGAAATGAAGGGCAAGAGAATGGGGGAAGGGACATTTACCATAAGTTACAATGAGCAATAATAATGCAAAGCTTCCTTCACTTCCTTCCACTGATTAGCAAATTATGGGATGTTGAAAATGAAAAGGACATTTGAACTGTCATGTGACCAATCCTTCAATTTTCCAATTGGAAAAGAAGATCCAGACAGGTAAAATGGTTTTCTTAGGACCTGAGTCAGAAACAGAGCAGAAACTGGCACGAAGTTTTTGTTACCAGTTCTTATTCCTTGAATTACAATATGCACTTAGAAATTTTACTGTCTTTCTCTCTCCCTTCAGGGCTCTGAACAAGGGTCTTAACATAAGCACATGAAGAAAGAAATACCTTCCATTTAGTAATTCACATGTCTGACACGTAATATCATTTGACGAGCTTTCAGATCTCTTACTATTTTTTCCCCATTTTATTGATATGTATAAGCCTCTCTCCTATCTCGTGCAGCGTTTGGGAGGAGGTCTTTGATTTGTGTCATTGGATTTACAGGTGAGAAAAGCAACAATGATTACATCACCAGCACATTGTACATGTGTTGTAATTATGACTCTTCTTCCTGGAGGGAAAAAAATCATCTTTTTCGTGTTGATATTAATGTGAATTTATAAGATGTCAGTTACACTCAGTGTCAAGAGTTTTGGTCAGGTAACTGGATAATATGAGTCAAGTGTGGCTGCCATCGTCTGAATTGTACAACAAATGGGAGAAACTGAGGCAGATTTTCATGATAGAAATATAACACAAAGCCTCCTTTAGAAAAAAAAAAAGCATTTGGGAAGGTAGAATAAAATAGAATAAAAAATGTTTCAGAGCACCGATGGGTGTCTAGAAAAATATAGCAAGTACCTTCTTAGGAGAAGAGAGATACAGGTGTGCCCGGGAGAGGGAATCACATGCAAAAAGGTCTAACATCCTGAGGACTGGCTGGTCATTGATTTTGGAAACAGTTTTTGAGCAAAATAAGGAAGAGACTGAGGAAAGAAAAGGCAGAAACACACACAGTTTGGGAGAAAGAAAAATCAGAAACTTATTTTTAGCAAACAAGTCATTGAAATGGAAGAAAGAAAGAGAATGACGTCACGTGGTCTACAGAAGAATCGAAGCCATTGCATTTGGCAGTAAGAAGATGCTGTGAATCTGGGGTGCAGTGAAGTGGGGATGTGAGGAAGAGAGACAACAAAGGTGGTCACTAAAGCCAAGGGGGAAGAAGGACAGCCAAAGAGCCAGGGATGAAAGAGGACAGAAGCAACGTTTTCATTCTTGCTGTTTGCCATTTACTCTAGGAGAATATAGGTTCTAGGCAAAGAATATAACTCCAGATAGAAGCAAGTGTGAAGGACAGGCAAAAGGATGAATGGTGGAGCAGGAGGGTCTTCAAGGAGATTGCAGGCGACAAGACGGAGGCATTACTTTCAGGTGGACAAAAAAGAGGTCACCCCTTAGAAGAGATGGCAAGGAATAAAGGTAGATAGTGACTATGAAGATAATTACCTCATCTCTTGCCTCCCATTTGAGTTTGCAGACTTACACAATCCTTAGATGGCTGCGCTGAGCCCATGGTAGAAGTGTTCACGTTACTTCCTCAGAGCCTGTCTTATTCCATCTATATTTGTGGAGCCCAAAAAGAGCTGCCAAGACAGCTGGTTTGCTGGAGAGTTTCTGCTGTTTGACCAGCAGTACATCCAGCAACAGTAACAGAATGGCAGATACATTATGTAGCTTCTAAGAAGACGACACAGAGCCTTAACAACCACAGCTCTCCACGTTTCCTTTTATAATTGCACAAGTACGCTTTTCTGTCTAACCTCCCAGAAACCCATGAGGCCTCTAAAAGGAAGAACTAAAGTATGTCACCTAAAGGTACTTTGAGTTGTCAGGTGATTGTGACCAAAGCATTTTTGGCCGCTGCACTGACATCCTTTGGGTTGAGAAAGAGCGTACAAATTGCCAATGTGTGTATCTCCGATAAGCTTCTGCAAGTAGGGACTGGTAGATACAGTTCAAATAAGAAAAGCAATTACCTTTAAAGTTTGGCTCCCAGGGGAGCTTTGCTTTTTAATTGAGAGATCGATGTTGGGTTTTCATGACATCCTGAACTTCCATTCAGTGGCTGCTGACTAATGGTGTGAAATTGGATATTGGAGTATCTGACATGTCGTGAGGGTCAGAGCCCCCATCTATCTAGGCCAGGCTCCAGAAGCTCCTGTACCAGGCAATAGTTTGGAGAGGCTATGTGTGAAAAGGTGCTGAAACCAGTGACAGAAAAAATCTAGGTTCTAGACCTGGATCGCTCAGTGCCTGTTCAAGCTGGTTTCACTCAATCCTGATATTTCCTACTGTCAACTTTTACCCTGCTGTCCTCGCAAGGTTGCTGTGGGACTCAAAAGTAATATAGCTTCCTACTCACATGTGTAAAGACCATGTGAATGATGTTGCTACCCCTGGGAATTGAGGATAATTTTGCCTCGGGTTATGAGGAGGTCTGGATTCCTAAAACCAGAACTAGAGCTCTCCCTTTTTGTCTCATTAAATATAGGCTAAAATTATTCAAATTCTTTCCCCCAAAACCTTCAGTCAACATCAAGTGAATTCCACGTCCTAAGTTTTTTAAAGCACAGTGTTAAAGTTTGGGTTTTTATAATCAAAGTAGAAGTCCTCTTACATAAGTTGTCAGAAGCAGTATTTCAAAAACAGTTGTGTTGTCATTTCGCCATCCTTGCAGACAGATTGCAGATACCTCCTGGGTCAGTTTCCTTTGTGACTTCACTGCATTAGGACTGTAAAGAACGTTTCTGCATAGCACTTAGTGAGGCCTTACTCCCATTTCTTTGATGAGTATTCTTTTCTCCTGTCTGAGCACCGTATAAAAGACTGTACTCACAGAGATGCGATCATTGCCTATGTCATCCCAGGACATAATCATTGCTTCCATTTATTTATCAAGTATACAACCACTATCGGCTCCCTCCGCCGTGCCCAGCGGTACTCCAGATGTGGGGATTGCAAAAGTGAAGCAAATTAGAAAAAAATAACCCCATGGTTCAAGACCTCAATATCTACTGGACGCAGCAAACATGTAAAGAGAGCAACTGAACGGCAACATGCTAAATGCAAATAATAGGACGCTATAAGAGGTGCAGAGAAGGGAATTTGAGAGACAGTCTGCAGGGAGGCACTAGCAGGGAAAACTTTCTGGATGATCTGTCTTTGTATCGGTTTTTATTTTCTGAAGCAATTTTTCATTTAGTATTTCATTAAACTTCGCATCTCTTGGATTTTAAGGGGAGTGCAAATCTGTCAAGCCAATAAAGAAGTAGGAAGAGTTTCAGTCAGAGGCACTAGGCACTGAGGAGAGGCAGGAGAGGAGGCGGAGAAGTAAGTAGGCACCGGATGGAGGGGGCCTCGCACATCACATCAACCTGTGGACTTTGTCTTGAGGCTAGTGAAAAGCCATTAAGGGATTTTAAATAGGAACTGAAACAGTCATGCTTATGGTTTAGAAAATTATAAACTTTTCAGTGGCAAAATTATAGCTAATGGAGGAGATTTTAAGCAGGAAGTCCAGTGAGAAAATTGTCTCTTCAGTCTAAGAAAAAATAGCTGCCAGTGGAAAGGGAAAGGTACCTATAATCTCTCTCATTATCACAAGGACCATGTTCTCCTCCACTCCTTACTCAACTTTATCAAAAGCAATTTTGGGAAGAAAATACTTCCCCGAGTGTTTCACTATATGGCTAGATCATAACTGTGTTCTTCACCTGTGACTTGGTTACTGGGTGGCAACTCACAATCTCTGTAGAAACAGCAGCCATCCCAAATCCTTGGCCACCACGAGAAAACTCATACAAAATGCAAACTGCTTGAAATGTTTTGTGTTTGCAGTGAAACATGGTTGTGTTCTAACAGCATTTGTTGTGTGAGTAAATGAAGGCATGCTGTAAGGAGTGTAGGCAAGAGAATAATTTAGTGACACAGATGAGACTCTACTAGCTATGGTGAAAACACAAAGATATCTCAGATATAGCTCTTGGCTTTGAAGGAAATGAAAAAAAAATCTTTTAGCTGAACAGCTCACCACATTGACGCCTTCTTTCTAATTGCCAGCTGATTGGTCACTAAGACACAGCTGAAGCTTGATTAAAAGAAAATCCAGTAAATGTCACATAATATCTTGTACGCAAAGAATACTAACTTGAAGATCACACAGTGGCTGCGTCTTTTATTTGAAGCTTATGAATTTTTCAAAATCTAAATTTAATAAACCATACCTAATTTCCCAATGGTGAATAATTAAAACAGTTTAACTAAACCTTCCTTCAACCTCAGATAGGCAGTCTCTCTTCCAGAGGCAAACACAACAAGCACTTAGGAAAATCTGTATGCTTATACCAGCCTTCATACATTTAGATTTTTTTCGTATTTACAGAGAAATGATCACACTATCCATCACACTTTTACCAGTCTTTTTTGTTGTTGTTCAGTGTATCTTAGAGTTCTTTCTGTATCTTAACGCTCGTATCAGTCTCATTTAGTTCAACATGTGCACAGCATTCTAGCATATGGATGAGCCCTTTTAACTTTAGCTCTTGTTTTCCAAGAAATACGATATTATGGTTACGTTAAAAATTCCTTTTCCCCAACTCCATTTCTCTCGAGTTTCAGAGAGTTATTATCCTAGAGTTGTATGTGTCCTCTACATTCACGTTTTTATCTCTCTGTGACATGTGAATATGTCAGCGGGCAATATATAGTAATATTCCTTATGCTTTCGATTTCACACAAATGATGTCAAAACTTGGCAGCTTGTGCTGAGCCTTTGTTTCACACTTGAATTGTCAGGCCTCTTCCTGTTGATAAATACAGTTCTCCATCCCTCGTGGCTAAATTCCTTTTCTCCTCCTCGTACTGGATCTTAGTGATATCATTGCCTTCCTGTATAGTTTATTTGTTAAAAACCAGAGTCCCGAGATTGTAATCATTTTTCTCCAATCCCTGTTTGGAAGTTGCACTGGACGCATTAATAAGACGGTAGGAAATTCTCTCATTTTTTGTGGTACTGGGGATTAAACAAGGGGTCTTCATCCTGAGCTACATCTCCAGTCCTTTTTATGTTTTAAATTTGAGACAAGGTCTCACAAAGTTGCCCAGGGTGGGCTCAACTTGCAATCATCATGCCTCAGTGTCCCAGAGTGTTGGAATTACAGGCTTGTGCTACCACACCTGACAGAAAATTTCACAAATTGAAAAAGAAAAGAAATTGAAAATCTGAAATCTTGAGCAACAACAGGCATTTATCTTAACATACTTTAGTCGATGAATTTCCTTGAATATGTTCCTAGTGTTTCCTTAAGGTACCTAGAAGTTGAAATGTTGACTCAGAATATGCATGTAGTTGCAGTTTGACTAAGTATTACTGAATTGTTTTCTAAAATGGGTATGTAAGTGCACATTCCCGTTCTTGCTGGCACAGGATTGGCAGATTTTGGGGGGCCAATCTGATGGGTATAGGATGAGAGCACTATGCTAGGTTAATTTGCACTTCCCTCATTATTAGTGAGAGTGCATTTTTATGTATTTTTACTAGACAATCAAGTTTCTATTCCATAAAGTAATTATTTGCTTATAATTTTGATTTTTAATAAATGTAGGCCTTTATGTTGAATGTTATTTGGTTTTTTTGTCTTTCCCCACTATTTTTATTAACATACAAATGTAATACATAGGACTTACAATGAATTTGGGTGTTTTGTACACCTATGTATCACATCGACTTTACAATCCCTTCCCATTTTCTACCCTCCCACCCGCTCCCTATCTCTTCCCCAGACTCTGGCTATCTCTTCATGTGGTTCCAAAGAATATCTGTGTTCTGTGTTTTTCAAGTCAGAGAAACCATACAATGTTTAACATATTAATCTTCCACACCTAAGTCATTTCACTTAAGTCACCACTCTACCGCAGCTTCCTATTCCTCTAATGGGTTGCAGTAGTCAAATCTTGATGCCTCTTCTCTGAATCCAACCAATCCCTTTATTGGGATATTTATCAAAAAATTTTTTCCTTATTTTGCTGTATCTTTGTTGTTATTGTTGAACCTGGTCTTGCCCACCAGTTCACATTAGAAAATAACTACAAGCATGTAGTTCAAAAGACTAGTAAATTTGAGAAAAAAGAAAAAAAATTAAGTTTCAAATGCTTTAGCTGAATATTGGAAGGTGCACATTTGTACATTCACAGGGTTATCTTTACATCAATCAGTTTCCTTAGGATAAATTTTCATTAGTGACCTAATAGGTGAATTGCTACAATAAAACAAAGTTAAAACTATATCACATTGCTACATTAAATGAACTTAAATCTATACCACATAAATATTCTTAAAGTGACAGATATGAAGGCAAATTTAGTTATTTCAGAATTTTTTAACTTTCATAACTTATTTACTAATATTTAACGGATTACTAACATATTTTTTTTCTCAGCTCAGTCTCCTCTAGCCGTTGTCGCTTATCCTCTGAGGTCATTGGTGTCACTGGCCTCCCTTTCACTTTCTAAGTTTCCTTTAAGTATTCTCTGCAATACTGGCTCAGTGGCTACAAATTCCTTTAAGCTTTCTCTGTCATGGAAAGTTTTAAGTTCCCCCTTTAAATTAAAAGATAATTTTGCTGGATATAGCAGTCTTGGTTGGCATTTATGTTCTTTTAGTGCTTGGATGACATTGCTCCATAATCTCCTTGCTTTTAGAGTTTGGATTGAAAAGTCTGCAGTTATCCTGATGGGCTTATCTTTGTAGGTCACCTTCTGTTTTTCTCTTACCACTTTTAGTATTTTCTCTTTGTGTTGGGTTTCTAGAATTTTTATTACGATGTGTCGTGATGAGGGTCTCTTCTGATCAAAGCTGTTTGGTGTTCTACATGCCTGCAATAGTTCCATGTTCATTTCTTTTCTTAGATTTGGGAAATTTTCTTCCATTATTTCATTAAACATGTCCTTTATGCCTTTTGTTTTGTCCTCAGTCTTCTCCTGGATTCCCATAATTCTGAGGTTGTTTCTCCTTGAATCATCTATCAGCCGTTGTAATGATTCACTTTCTTTATTTACTTTGTGTTCTTCATGGCCTGTACGTTGCAGCTCAGTCACTTTATTTTCTAGGTCTGACATTCTATTCTGAAGTTGTTTAAAGTGGTTGCTTATTATTACCTGCCTGTTTTTCATTTCCTGAATATCTGCATTCAATTTTTCTCTATCTCTGTTGTGTTCTTCTCTAATTTCTCCTTTTGTCTTCATTATCTTCTGGTGTATTTCTTCTTTGGTCTCCTCTAGTTGCTTTCAAGGCTTGCTTTTTGCTTATCTGTGTATTGGTGTAGCTCTTCTGCTGTCTGTTTTATTTCCTGCTTTAATTCCTGCTTTAATTCACTGAATTTCTGGGCCCAAAAGTTACCATCATTTTTGCCATATTCATCTTTAGTATCCCTGGTATCATCTTCTGGGGTGTCAGGTCTTTTTGTAGGAAATTTGTTACCATGTTTCCCCATGGTTCTACTACCTCTGGCTGTCTCTGGTACACAGGCAAAAAAAAAAAAAAAAAAAAAAAAAAAAAAGGCTCCTGCTGATGTCACTGCCTGAGACAGCTCCTGAGCCCTGTTTCTGATCTGGGATCCCGGGGCCTTTTCTAGGGGGAGTGCATGCTGCGTTTGTAGTACACACACCTGCGGATTGGTGTTACTGAGGCTGGGGCCTCCAGCTGCCCACAATTCCCACTTCTTTGGATCCATGTTTACCTCGGGCTGAGGTTCTGGCCTCCGGGCCTTCTTCCGTCTGTGGTCTGTGGGTGCCAGCAGCTCAGGGCCACGCTGAGTCGGCTGCTTCTTTCCTCCTCTTCTGATGTGACTTCAGGATTTCTGACCCAGCCACAGCCTCCTCTCCATTGTTATGTGCTCTGTCCTCTCCCAGCTCCGTCAGATGTTCAGGTCCCCATGAGCTTTCCTCTATCCTCAGCTGCCTGCGGCTCCAGCCATTTGGAGCCAGCTGTGGAGGCTTCCTGGGCAGTGGGGATTTTTTTTTTTCTCTTCTTTCAATGATCCTTCGGAATTTCTGACCTCCTGTTGGCCACCTTTCAGTTTCTGGGGATGCGCCTCTCTTTCCTAGCTACACCAAACATGCTTTTTCTAACTAACTTCTTGACTTTTTAAGTGAGTCAATGAGGAGACATTGTGCAGCGCTGTTACTCAGCTGCCATCTTGACTGGCACTCTCTGATGATTATTATTTATTTGTGAAAATACTTTCCCCTGCTCACTTGTGTGTTGGCTTTATTATATCTGACTACAAGCCAGAATAGAGGCTTTCACCCTCAATGTGATCCAATTTGTCAATCCTTTACAATTTTTCTTTTTTTGTGTGTGTCTCATTCAAGAAATTCTAGCCATGCCTGATGGTACAGGACTGCTATTCTAGCATCGTGGGAGGCTGAGGCAGGAGGTTCACAAGTTCAAACCCAGCCTGGGCAACTTGGAGACTTAATGAGACCCTGTGTCAAAGTCAAAACTAAAAAATGGGCTCTTAAAATTGACTCTTTCTATATATGAAAATGACAGGCATTTCCTTTTGTTAAGGTCTTTCTCTTTGTCCATCAAAAGTACCTTAGTATTTTCCATAAATAGCAGGAATAATTTTTTTGGATTTATACTTAGGTACTTAACTGTGTTGCTTCCTATTGTGAATTGTAGGTTTATTTTAATTAGCCTCATTGAGGTATAATTTACAAACAACAATGTTCACCAATCATGTTAATGAATTTTGACCAATGTACACAATAGTGTAATTATCACTAAAATCACATCAAAAGGATTCTTCTTGTCCTTTGAAGAGAGTGTGTTCCTCCTAGCAAGTCTATGACAACCACTAATATACTTCCTGTGATAATAGCCTTTCCCAAGAATTTTGTATAAATGAAACAAAATAGTGTAGAATCCTTTGTTCCAGGCTTCTCTTACTCAAAGCAAAGTTCTTGAGATTCACCTGTTTCTATTTGTCTTCGAAACGTCCTTTTAATTCCTAAGTAGTATTCCACTATCTGGAAGTACCAGAGTTTATCTATTCATCACTCACTTTGTGGTTGTTTGTAGGTTTGTCCTTCAGTAAATCTATTATGGACATTAACATGCCAGCGTGTACATGTTTTTATATCTGCTGGGTAATTTCCCGGGAGTGGGTTTGCTGGGTTATGTGGTGAGGCTCCCATTTATAAGAAATTGCCAATGTGTTTTACAAAGCAATGTTCCATTTTACTTTCCCACCCACCATATACACATACTCAACACTTGATGCTGACAATTGTATTTTCCTTTTAGCCACTGAAAATCTTTTCTAAAGTTATATTTTCTGTTTGTGTTACTGTGTAAAAAAATCATTGATTTTATAAAATATCTCTGACCAGCCATATTGATGAGCTTCTTTAACAGCACAAATTAAAAACTCTCTTTAACTTTTTATGTATCCAGTCAAATCATTTCTTTGTGGGGCAGGGGTTTAACTCTGTGGTAGAGTGTTTGTTACATATACGAGACCCTCGGTTCCGTAACCAGTAATGCAAAACAAGTTTAAAAATGAAAAACAAAAAACAAAAGGAAAAAAAGCCTGAGTAGTGACACTTTCTTTCCAATGCTTGAATTTATTTCTGTTGCTTGTCTTATTGAATTGACAGTGACCTTGTACAAATACTATGTAACTAGCACTTGGAAGAGCAGGTATCATCTTGTTCTTGGCTCCAGTGAAAGTGTTCCTCAAGTTTCTACATCAATTAGAACATTTATCGTGAAGTTTCAGGAGCTATCTTTTATCAGATTCAATGTTTTCTTTTATTCTTGGTCTGTTTCAAGGTTTTCTGTTTCACAGAGATGTGGCAACTTTTGTTTATTTTTCTTAAGACAAGTCCATATTGTTTTCTCTTTAATCAGCTGAAGTAGTTACTTATAAAGATTTTCAAAAGTTAAGAGGTTCTTTAAATCGTGGACTCAAGCCCATTTTGTCATAACATTTTATTTTTATACATTTGCTGAGATCAATTACCAACGTTTTAATATGTTTTATTTTAATTGATGCAGAATAATTGTACATATTTGGGGGTACAGTGTGACATTTTAGCAAGTCTCCAGTGCGTAATGATCACATCAGGGTAATTGGCAAATCCACCATCACAAACATTTAGCATTTCTTTGTGCCGGGAACATTCAGATTCCTCTCTCCCAGCTATTTTGAAATGTATAATTAATTGTTGTCAATCACATTTACCCTACCAAGCTACAGAGCATTAGAAGTTATTATTTCTAACTAGCTGCACCCCTGTGCTTGTTAATCACCTTCGTTCTCTCCAGCTCTTCCTAACCCACATCTTCCTCAGGCTCCGGTGACTACAGTTCTACTCTACTTTTTGAAATGGACTTTTTTTTCTGGTACTGTGGATCAAACCCAGGGTCTTCACTCTGAGATACAACCCAGCATATTTTTAATTGTTTATTTATTTTTTACTTGTTGAAACCGGGTTTCACTAAATTGCTAAATTTCCCAAGCTGAGTCTGAACTTTTGGTCCTCCGGCCTCAGCCTCCAAGTGTGTAAGGATTACAGACCTTCACCACCAGGCTCGGTTGAGATCAACTTCTAATTTTCACATATGAGTAAGAACATGCAGTATTTACCTTTTTGTGTCTAATTTATTTTACTTAACAGAGCATCCTCCTCCATGTTGCTGCAAGTGACTGGATTTCATTCTTTTTTGATGGCTCAATATGATTCTATTGCGTGTCTACACCACATTTTATTTATCCTTCCATTCCTCAGTGAGCACTTAAGTTGCTTCCATATCTCAGACATTGTGAACAGTGCCACAATAAATATACAAGCACAGGTATCTGCTTGGAACACCCACTTCATTTCTTTTGGGTATATGCCCAGGAGTGGATGGATGAATCACATGGGAATTCTCAGTCTGCTTCTGTGAGGAGCCTCTGCACTGGTTTCAATAATGGCTAATGGCTATTTTAACTTCTAGTCCTCCACACAGTGTATTAATATTAGCCTTCCTCTGCATCCCTGCCCTCATTTGTTATTTTTTGTATTATTTGGAACAATAGACATTACACGGGGTGCCATAATATTTTACAATGGTTTTGAGTGTTATTTCTCTGATAATTAGTAATGTTGGGCATTTCCATACACTGGTAGGTAATTTTGCATATCTTATTATAAGAAAAGTCTATTTGGATCATTTGGCCCTAGGTTAATCATATTATTCGCTCTTTTTTTTTGCTGTTGAATTGCATGAGCTCCTTATTTATTCAGGATATCCATTCCTTTTCGGATGTTAGGTTTTTAATATTGTTTTCCTATTCTGTACGTAGTCTCTTCCTTCCGATTGTTTCCTTTGCTGTATGGACGCTTTTTGGCTTAAAGTAATACCTCTTGTCAATTCCTGCTTTCATTGCCTATGGTTTGAGGCTCATATCCTTTTCCAGACAAATGTCCTGAGGTGTTTCCTTTATGCTTCTGCATAAATTTGGGTCTTAGTGTATGTCTTTGATCCATTTTGAGTTGATTGTTTACATGGTGAGAGAAAGAGGTATAGTTTTAACTTTTCACATATGACTAATCAACTTCCCAACATTATTTACTGAATCAATTTTCCTTTCATCAATATATGTTCTTTCTATATTTGTTGAAGATGAAATCGGTGTGCAGATGTGGATTTATTTTTACAACTTAATAAGATTTTAATTTGGAGCCTTATGGCATTTTATCAGGAGTAAAATTGGAATCCATTTTTGTATCTTTGTATCAATCTTCTCTGGTTTGGACATCAAAGGTTTACTAGCCTCTTAAAATGGGTTGGAGAGATTTTCTCTTTTTGTTGTCTAAATGTCTTTTTCCTAATACAGAGATTTCCTGTTCTTTGAAAGGATGATGAACCTTGTTTGTAAAACCATATGGGACCTGGAATCCTTTGCTGCAGAGGAGTTGGCTACTGATTGATTTGCTTCAATATTTAATGATCTATTCATGTTTTCAATTTCTTCTTGAATGAAATTTTAGTGATTTTTATTTTTATATAGAATGACTCATTTTGTCCAAGTTTTGGTGTTTGATGATAAAAATATTTCAGAACAACTTATATTAAATGTTTATTTAGTTGTTTTCATTTATATCGCTAATGTTTTTCAGGTCTTCATTCTTTTACTGTTATCAAAATATTCCCTATTTTATTAAACTTCTAAAAATTAGATTTTTTTGTGACAGGGTCTTGCTCTAGGGTCTAGCCCTAGCCGTGAACTCACTATATAGCTCAGGCTGACCCTGGGCTTACAGTAATCCTCCAGAGGGCTGGGATTACAGGCATGTGCACCATGCCTGGCCTTATGTGGTGCCGGGGAATCGAACTCAGGGCCTTGTGATTGCTAGGCAAGTGCTTTAACCACTGTGCAGTTCCTCCAGCCCCAGATATTTGCTGGTCTTAATAAGCATTTTTACTGTTATTTTTCCCATTTCATCAATCAATATCTGTGTGGATGAACATTTCCTTTGTTTTACTTTCTTCTCATTCACTTCATGGTTAAATTCTTAGCTATCATTATTCAATTTTTTTGTTTCTTGTTCCATGTATTACATTTTTATAAGTATTATATTGGTTACCTTCTAGAATGTTGTGTGTGTGATGATCCCAAGATTAATGATTCTTTATAATTTTCACCTACATTTTGCTTTTGAATTCTTTGCATTGTTTTATTCAAATAAGGAGGGATTGGATATTTTTATTAACTTTTCTTTTATATCATCTTAATGAAAATATTAATATGATATTGCCCATTTTAAATTTATTCAGGCTCTGATACTCGACATTTGTCTTTTGTCAATATTTCAAATGAGAATGGGCATAAGACGCACCCTACATTTGTGAGGCCTCAGATTCGATACGTATAGGTGTGTGTTTTAACTCAAATTTCAGATGGTATTGCCAAATACTGCACGTTCTTACATATGTGTTTTATCAGTTTCTGAGAGAATTGTGTTAAAATATCCCCATAGTAATAATGATTTGTCAGGATTTTTTTCTTGTTCTGTAAAATTGCTTAGTCCTTTAGAGCCTCAATTTTGTTTTTATTTAATGAAACAAAAGATTATGGGTAAAATAACAGTATCAATATCTGAAAACAGTGGGCTCTCAAAAAGCTAGAAGCGCTCTTGCTCTGCTATCTATCTATCTATCTATCTATCTACCTATCTATCTATCTTCAGGCCCTGCATTGTCAAGATAATCTAAAGATGGTTTAGTTTTAGAGGAAAAAACACATAAGCAAAAATGAAGCCAGGAAACAACACTAAATAAAGTTGGTCGTATTTGATCACCCAGAAAAGGTCAGTAACAGACCACCTCAGTCTCCAAGAAAATTACTTGTTTCCATAGCGAGCATGTCAAGTCACTTAAGGAGGAATAGTTTTGAGGTGGTTGGACAATGACAAGCAGGGACCAGAATTTAGAATCCACGTTTTAGTCCAATAAGGCTCCAAGGCATTGGAACCTCTTAAAAGAATGAAAATGACACTGGAAGCAAGAGCCTCTAGGAGTTGGATTAGGTGTGACACACTTTAGCCATACAGATCTTGTCACCTTCACACCTGAAGTGACTTCATTTGGCCACACTTGCTTAGACCTTGCCCAAACCTTCCTCAGCACCGGCTTTGTGTCAGGAAGTAATTTCCTAATAAACTCTGTAGGCCATCTGACCTGTCTGAAGTGAGTGCTTTCATAGTACAGACTGACCACAGCCACACAGGCAGTACAAGGAGAGAGTGCCTTGTGCTTGTCCTGGGTCCAGGGGATGCTCCTGACAACAAGAAAGATACATATATAGGAGAAAGAGTTAATCGTCAAGGACACACACATTTGTGCTGCTACAGGTAAAAATAAGAAGCTAGAGGACCCATGTGTCAGAGCAGGAGAAATTTGCAAGTGAGACTAAAAAAAAAATCACAAGAGTGAGTGAGTGGTGACATGCGATTTACAGGTCACATGAGAAGATTGTGGGACTGAGAACACATGTTCGTCAGGCCCATTGCCTAGTTATAGCCATTAGCTGCAAGCAGAGCTTTGGGAACACTAGGACATCATGGATCAGAGGACTGAAGATGGCCACCTATTAGCTATGGGCCAGGAGGAAGAACATGTAAGAGCAGAGGCACATAACAGCTCATCAGGGCCACACCACAAGAGAAGAAGATGGCTTGGTAGAGAACCTTATCATGAGTTTGGGACTGTTACAGAAGAATAATCAAAGTTAACAAGGTTAGGTTGTTGAGGAAGAAACACATGAGGCTGTGGAGGGAAGGACTGAGCACAGCAAGGGGTCCCACCACTGTGACTGTAGAGGGGAAGAGGCCACCAGAGAAGAGCTGAACCTGAGACTCATCAGTTAGCTCATGAGAACTCCCTCAATTTTCTGGGGGTTCTTGCTCCCAAGAGGTCATTGCATGGTCGAATCCTTAAATGGACGCTGACAGGAACTGGGGCTGGCTCCCTAAAGTATGACATGTCTCATTGACTATGACAAATGCTTCACCTTCATTCTCTCCCCTATGGTCGACCTCCAGTCCACTGAATGCAAATTTTAAAGATACAAAGACAAAACTTGGATCCAGAAAAATGGGTCTGAATCACCCTTTTGCCATTGACTATCCCCTTGACCTTAAGACAAGGTCTTAACCTCTCTGACTCTTCTCTGTAACAGGGATAAAATGCCTGTCTTTTAAAGACTAATTGTGACGGTGAATGTGATGGTGGGTGTGTAAAATATGTAGCACAACATGAGAAGAAATCTACCTTTCTTCCTTTTCCCGGACCCTTCTTCCCAACATTCAACCTCATCTCTGCCTGAGCATGCATCAAGGACACAAATTGTATACTGGGAAGAGTTCTAAAAAATTGCTAGTCCTTTCATTATTAACTCTGTGTCAGAAGAGGGTAAGGGTTAGGTGGGAGGGGAATATCAAATAGGATAATATACAAATAAGAAGAAAAAGCTCCCAGATCAATTATATGGGAATTAATATCCCACTCTGTGTGACCTGAGCAAACTAGTTAATCTGAATTTCACTTCCCTCATCTGTAAAAGCAGAATGCCAAGTATCTCCTACTACAACAATTTACTCAAAGATGAAACGAGTTAAATCATGTAGCAGTACCTAGTGTATGGTAAATGTTACTCATCGTTATGATTAGGAATCTCCTGGTAGGTTTCTTCAAACCACTTACAAATTCCTCTTAGATTTTCTTGCTTGCCCTCTTGCCAAGAATCCCTTCCTCACGGAGCCCTTGTTACTAATTATAGTTCTGTAAGTCTCTAGTGCTTTGAGGCTGTCCAAGTATTATAAAGTATTACAACTACCTCATCTAACACCATACTAAAGAGTTTATATCTGAAAGAATGAAATTAGTATGTCAAAGAGACACCTGTACTTTCATGTTTGTTTTTTCTCATTTTTGTCATTATATGCGATACACGATGGTTAGATTGAGCTTGAGAATTTTGTGCATATATGTGTGTCACATCAACGTCACATTCCCTTCCCTTCTCCCTGTTTCCATATTTATTGCAGCGATATTCACAATAGTCAAGAAATGAAATCAATGTAACTGTTTGGTATTGAGTGACTGGATAAAGACATGTAGCTCACATGCCCTAGGGAATATACTCTTCCACCATAAAAAGATCAGTTCTGCCATTTTCAGTAACAAGGATGGAACTAGAGATCATTACGCTAAGTAATATAAACCAGGCACAGAAAGGCGAGTAGTGAATGATCTCACTTGTGTGTGGACTCCAAAAAGCAGATCTCATAGAATTTCAAAGTAGAATACTGGTTGGTAAGGGTGTAGGGCGTAGAGAAGATGGGAAGAGATTGGTCCATGGTACAATGGCGCACTTAGATAGGAGCAGTCACTTTTGGTGTTATGACACAGTAGGGTGAAGGTAGTTAATAATAATACATTGTTTATTTTTAAACAGCTGGGAGACAATGTTTATAGCAGAGAAGAATGAACAATGCTTAAAGTAATGGATAACTGGCCATTCTGATTTGATCATTATATAACTTATATATTTATTAAAATATCATTATACACCATAGCTACATACAATTACTGTGTGTGAATAAATTTTTAGAAAAATCAATGTTAAAATGAACGAATGAATGAATAAATAAATATATAAACAAGGAAAACTCCACAAACTGGGCCTCAAAAGGAGGAAGAAAGTGTCCACAGATGCCCAGGAATTGGGTAGTACACCAGAACTGGCACTCGGGTGACCTTTGTGCAATGTTCTTTCCATTAGTGGGCCACAGCCTCTGATCCCTTGTCTTTGAGAAACATGAAATTCTTGTCCTCATCAGATCACAGGATTGGGCAGCTGTTTCATGCTCAGTTGCCTGAGAAATAGCAAGGTCGACTTCAGCTTCGGGCTATGTCTTCCTTTTCTGTTAATAAGGGAGACAGCCAGTGCATGCCTGTGCTTTGTTTTAATATTGTTCTCTCCTGTTACAAGGTAGGTAGGATAGTGAAGGACAAATTGTACCTTTGCACAGAGGATTTGTATATCCAGATTTAAAACTAGAACACCTAGGCCTGTGTCTCAGAACATACTATTTGAGCTCTGTATCCTTTAGCAAATCCTTTCTGAACCGTGGGATCTTCATCCGTAAAATGAGAACACTTGCCCTTCTAATCTTATGGGCTTGTTGCGATATCCGATGAAATCCTCTAGAAAAATCTCTGTAAACTGTGAGTATAGCCAGGGTGGGTCCTCAGAGATCTTGTACTGAGAGAGCTGAGTCAACTTAAAATATTTCTATGACAATGGCTAGGATGTTCCCTCATTCCTTCTGCCCACCTTGGACTTCACATTAGCCTTCGTGTTCTTTTAGGCTCACAGTCGGACCCTGGAAGAAACAACTAGATTAACCCCTGGCAACCTGGAAAGCAACTCCCCACAGTTCTTCTGCTACCTCTCAGTTGCCTTTGGTGAATGTTCCAAAACTCTCTGTTCTTGATGGGATATGGAATGTCTCCTCAAAACCTCATGTGTCTGGAAAGTGATTGGACCATGGGAGTTAACTGAAAAAGTAGATGAATCCATTGACAATTTCATGTGCCATCAAGAGGCGGGACCAGGTCAGGAGGGGTGGATCCCTAGTGGACGGGTGATCTGGGAGGATGTATCTTTCTTGCTAGGTCCACTCTTTCTGATCTACGTCCTGGCTGTGATGGAATGAACAATTTTCCTGCAGCGGGGCTCTCTACCCAGTCTTTCCATCATTGCCAGCTACTCATGAATAGACTGAGACCTCTGAGTCATGAGCCAAAATATACCTCTTCTTCTTTAACGTGAGTGTTTGGTATTGTGTCCCAGCCATGACAAATTAATTAACAGTCTTTTTATGGCCACTATTTGTGAACTAAAATTTCTAGGGTATATAAAACTAGCTGTTTAAAACCTAAATTTTATCTTAAACATAAGAATAGATACTATTAACAAAGAACCAGGAATGCCACATTTTGCGTTAGACCATGGATATAAGTCATTTTACTTAATTTTCTAACAGCCCTAAGTAGTAACTATTTTTATCATTGCAGTTAGAGAATCCCAACGCCTCACGAGTGTTCTCATAACTTAGTGTGTGGAGGAACAAGTATTCAAACAGAGGTTTGCAAATCCTAACACTACTGCTCTACCCATTCTGTCTTTTCTAAATGTGGGATCCTACAATTGGGGATTACTAAAGTTTTGCTCAAAGCATTCACAAATCTATCCTTTCTTTTTCATCATGCCAATCTTGAAGATAATCAAGGAGGTTACTATTATTTTTGAAGTTGGTAAGTCCAAGACACAAAACTGTTAGATTCTTTGATTCTTGAGCACACATTCATTTAAAAAAATATACACTAGGTGCTTAATGCATGCCCAACAGGGTGATAAGATTTATGGGTAAAGGGAAAGATTGGCATAGTCACCATTGTGATGGACTTTATAATCTAAAAGAAAAGATGAACAAGAAAAGTAAAAAACAAATGTTTGAAATAGTACTAAAATCAATTATAAATAAAACAAGGTAAAAGAATAGAAAGGGCTCAGAGTTGGAGAGGCAATGTTGGGTAGAAGGCAGAGAAAGCCACTCTGAGTGGCTAGGACACAACCATCCAAAGATCCAGAGTGCGCGACAGATGGCTATTGACAAAGGCAAGAATAGAATTCAGGTTACCTAGATTCTATTCAGACATACTGTCTACAAATGCAAAGACAGTCCAAGTAGAGACTGACAGGGCATGGCTGGAGATGGGGCCATTCAAACTCTTGTCTACAAGCATTTCTGTCTTGTATTGTCTACCTTCCTTCTCTGAATGTTTCTAGAAATCACAAGAATCCACTAGCCGCTTTCCTGTTACTGTGCTCATCCAAAATACTTCAGCCTGGCTTTTGCGGTTGGGATCTTCCCAGGTGTTCCCTTGGCGGGCACAGAAGAGTCCATGTGTCACAAGAACAAAGCCTCTGGGACTAATCTCCAAGTCAGACTCTTTCCCTTTTCCCCTTCTAGGCTCAGCCAGTTCTCTGCAATTGACAGAATCATGAATATAGCAAAGCTTCTAACTTCGTGTCTGGTCCCCTGAGATGCCCAGAAAAGTAAGCCCCGGAGCTGAGAGCTATGACAGCTAAGATGGCTGAAAGAGTAAGGAAAGCCATCACCAATGGGTTGGTTTTACTAACTCATAGTGTGAGTTTGGGGACCTGTAATGACAACTTGGCATGTTTTAGAAACAACTGGTAGAACAAAATTGTCTATGAGGTATTGTGTTACAAACTTTTATTGAAAATGCGTTCTTAGTCAAATTTAAATTTCTTAACCACAATTAAAGTATTGGTTGTTTCCCCAAGTGGAGATATTCTAGGAATTATGTACAAAGCGGTCAATATAGAAGACGATAGCGAGACTATGTTTTATTTATTTATTTTATTTTATTTACCACTATGGTTTTACAAACTTTTACTATGTTTACAAACCATAAGTTACTTGTAAATATTAAAGAATTATTTAATTAGTTTTTATGTGGTCAATAAAACATCTTAATTTCACTCAGGGCTCCAATAAAATACTCTTGCTTACGGGTTGTGCACTGCAGTCAACTGCCTTAAACCATACTTTTTCCACTTTCTTTTTTCATTGGAGGATTGAACTCAAGGCCTTCACAGTGAGCTACCTGCCCAGGCTATTTTTTAGCTTTAATTCTGAGGTAGGGTCACAGCAAGTCTACAACTTGCCCAGGCTGGGCTTGAACTTGTGAACCTCCTGCCTTGGTTCCCACAGTGTTGGGATTACAGGCCGATACCACGGAGCCCAGTTTGCACTTTTATCAAAGCAAGTTTGGATTGCACAGGGCTTGTTTCTAGGTTCTTGTTTCTTGTTCAATGAATGTTTATTAAACATCTACCATGTACCTGTCATTGTGCTACGATCTGGAGACAGAAAATCAATATAATAAATTAATAGTACTCCCCTATCTACACTTGATCCCTGCTCCCCACTGCATGCACCCCTGCACGTGTGTGTGTGTGTGTGTGTGTGTGTGTGTGTGTGTGTGTGTGCAGCTGCACTGACAAGACATACTTTCTCTCTTTTGAACAGCAAAAGCAGCTTCAGTCTCTTTGGTGCTAGCTCATTAACAGCATTTGTAGAAAATATCAGTTATTAAGCATTTAAAGGGCTAAAGCTATTGATTTAAGGAGAGAAAATTGTTTAAAAAGAACACTTTATAGGCATTTCCCTGGCGGACAGATCCATTTAATTCCATTGCTGTGCTATGCAGAACTTTGTAGCCTTTTTAAGTAGAAAAATTGTCCTTTTCTCGAGTTGAATTGTAGTACATTAGGTGATATGTGAGCCGGTTTATGAGTTTTTGTGGTGGCGTGATGGGCTGCCTCCACGAACTGAAAAGCGTTGCCCCCAGATTTAATTATCTTGGGGCATCACCACTTCATAGGATAAAGTGAGTTATTTTGCTCACGGCATCTGCAGCCTGGGCAGAGATGGAGGTTATGGGATAACAACTTACAGGCTAACTCGTTAATGCTCGGGGGCGCCGAGGCTGTGCCTCAGCAGACCGCAGAGGTCCCCACATGGTTTCACCTAGAGACCTGTAGCTCTGCCCCCCACTGGGATGTATTAATGAGGGTGTCTTTGTCCACCCTCATGCTGCTCCTATAGACATCTAAATAATTTTGATGCAATGTCTTCTGGGCACCCAGCGCAGGGGCTATCAGTGCCTCCAAAGGTCTCCCAGTGACCAGAGGTGAAATTCTGATGATGCCATCAAGTGCCTACTTTTCAGGGATTCAAACCATGGCGCTAGCGCAGGCCTGCTATTTTCTTCTAGGTGTTGACGAGTGGGCCCTGCCCCATGCCTGACTATTGGATGGGGCGGTGGAGGAATTAGTCTCCAATCTGTGAAGGCTGTGGATTTACACCTACCTGAGAGCATTCCTGTGTTCTCACAATGTCGAAGCGGGGAACCTTTCTAATGTTAATATTTTCTGCAGCTGGGAGAAGATGAGGAACAAACTTGATGATATACAATTGTGTTTCCCCTTTTCTGTATTGCTGAGCTGAT
This sequence comes from Ctenodactylus gundi, assembly GCA_004027205.1. Lineage (NCBI taxonomy): Eukaryota > Metazoa > Chordata > Mammalia > Rodentia > Ctenodactylidae > Ctenodactylus > Ctenodactylus gundi. The sequence goes on along the minus strand of PVKB01003065.1, from coordinate 88,352 downwards.
GACTTGGTGGAGAAGTCACCTCTTCTGGGGACAGATTCTAAGCATGTCATTTCACCAGTCTAGAGTGAATAAGACCTGGTGACTGATCTTCATGGAGCTGCTACACGGAGAGTTTTACTGCCTCCTTGACATGAGTATCCTCCTGTGTTATGATGTCATTCTGGCTATTTGCTGTCCCAAACTAAATTTTCTCCTACTTTTCCTTGAATGGGTGTTATATGGCTCAGAGGTTACAATTTCATGTCTCATATTTTAAAAAAAGATTTATGGAGCCACTCAGTACAAAGAACAGTGCTAAATTCAACCGTTAAATTTTATGTTATTCTCACAATAACTCTATGAGTTTGGTACTATTTTTATTTCTATTTTACAGAAGAAAAATGTGAAACTCAGATAAAGTAAATAATTTGTTCAAGCTCACACAGGTGGTATGTACCTATGGCAGGAACGTTAATGATGCCCATCTGACTCTATAATACATGCTTTATCTGCACTTTGATTTTTTTGGTCAGTACTAAGGAGTGAACCCAGAGCCTTCACATTGACGTGCACCCTAAGTCCCTCCAACTGCCTTTTTAAAATTTAGAGACAGTGTCTTGCTAAGTTGCTCCTGCTGGGCTTGAACCTCTGATTCTCCTGCTTCAGACTCCCGGAGGACAGGAATTACAGGCCTAATCCACCATGCTGAGCTGAAATCATTTTGTAAAGAAACTATATCTGTTAACCCTCTCAGCTTTTTTCTTTAAAACAAGTGGTTCTCAATACCAATTATATATTTAGATGACCTGGGAGCTTGAGAAAATGTCATTTTCTGATCTTATTCTCAGATTCTGACGTAACTCATTTGGGGTTGGGCAGAGCATTCATATATTTTTAAAGTTTCCAAGTTTCTACCCATATTAATAGATATTGGATGCCTTTTGCTCCAGGCATGTTAACTCTAATGTATGGCCAGAGTTGAAAGGTAATTAATTTCTAATATATATTTATTTTCTACTGACATGGAAAACATCCAAATTGTATATACTTATGGTGTATTACAATATTTAATAACTGTATACACTACATAATGTTGAAATCAGATAAACATATACATGTCCTCAAATATTTATCATTTTTATGATGAAAACGGTCAAATTCTTCCCTTTAGATTTCTGGAATGTGTACATCATTGTCTATAGTTACCTTGTTACTGGAGAGAATCTCGGAGACTCCTTTTTTCCAGGTTATCTGCAACCTTTCCAAAGAATCTGGCAAGCCACTGGCCCTGTTATGGCTCTTCTAAACCCACAAAGGATTTCCCAGCTGCATGGCCGGACCAGACACAACTCTTTCCAAGCCTCTAATGACTCAAGCAACAGCAGTGTCCTGGTAAAAAGATTAAACAGTACTGGGGCTGGGGTAGTAGCACGACAGTTAGAGTGCTTACCTGGTAAGCACAAGGCCCTGAGTTTGGTTCCTCAGCATCACAAAAACAAGGCATGGTGGTATAGACCTGTAATGTCATCATTTGGAAAGCTGAGGAGGGGGATTTCTATGTGTTCAAGATCAACCTAGAATATGTAGCAAGCTGAGGACAAGCCTGGACTACACAGTGAGACCCTGCCTCAAAAAAAAAAAAAACTATTCACTAAGGGTACCACTGAGGCACTGGTTCATTAAGAGAAAGAGCACATTTTCCCATGCATGCTGCGATCTCAAAGAGGAAGCTCAGTTCAGGCAAGCCTAGAAGAGAGCTTTGAATTGTTGGCCTCTTTGATTCCTCGGGAACATGTTGACTAGTTTTGCTCCACATACAGATGGGACAGGAAGGCAGCTTGTTCAATCCCCAGACAAGCTTGTCCTAGCGCCAGGAATGGGCATCAGATTGGTCCCATGGAGAACTCAGGAAGTTTGGAGAGGCCCTGCACATCTTCCTCCTTCCAAAAGACTTCCATTTCACTTAAGCATTTCACCCAGATAATTTTTGGCTTTGTTGCACCCTAGTCTCCTACCTTAGCCCTACTAGATAATAACACAATAGAACTTCTTGCTTCTACCTAACTATGACTTAGTCCCCATTGCGCAGTCTCTGTCCCCATTCCTTATGTTTTCAAGGTCTAATAACCTCCATTTCAAACATAATTTCTATTAGATCAACTTTTAAGTTTCTACATATGGGAGAGATTTTGTAGTATGTGTCTCTTTGTGTTTGGCATATTTCACTTAACATAATTACCTCCAGTTCCATTTATGTTGTAAAGAATGACAAGATTCCATTTTTCATGGATAAATAGTATTCCACTATATATATGTTAACATGATTTCTTTATCCATCCTAAATGACAGACATGTTTCTTTTTTTTTCATTTCGGGGTATTGTGACAAGAAATATGGGAGTGCAAATGTCTCTTTACTGTACTGATTTCATTTCCTTTGGGCAAATACTCAATAATGAGATTGAGGGATGACAGGGTTTTCTACTTTTAACTTTATGTGGAGTTTCCATATAATTTTTAAAATATAATAATTAATATAATTGTAATATTAGTATTATAATTATAATAAGCATAATAACTGTCATAGTTATAATAACTAATAGTCATTAATAATTGTAATGGTTGATAGTATATTATATAAGTATTAATTATAATAATTGTTTTCCATAATGGACATATCAGTTTTCACTCCTACAATAGTGTGCAAAGGGTCCTTTTTCTCCCTTCTCTGCAAGTACTTATTGTCTTTGCCTTTTTGATAGTAGCCAATTTTTATTGACGTGAAGTTAGTTTTATTCTATAGAGTTCTTTTTCTTGCTTCCAATCACAAGACACATACTTAATCATAGTTGTGTGGTTCTTCAGAGGGTTTGAGGAAGGATTTGCATTTTCCACTTAATAGAATAATCAAAGAGTGAATTTTTCTCGTTGTTAAAGACCACTGATTTTGGATTCTCCTTTTCTACACAATCTTGCTCATCACTGAAATGGTAATCTGTAATCTCAGGCCAATTCACGGAATCCTAGAGGTAGAAGGCATTTCCGAAATAACAGTCAGCATCACCACCTCCTCTCCTCTAGGATGTCTGGAGAAATATCCTCTCTCAGTTTTCATAACTCACAGTTGTTTTGGTTTTTAACATAATAAACTTTTACGTATGCCAGATATTATCAGTGGTTCTCAACTGTGGCAATGTTCCCCTTATAAGTTACATTTGTAATTATGTGGAGCAGTTTTTCTTTTCTTTTTTCTTTCTTCTTTCTTCTTGAATGCAGGGTCTTGATACTGAGCTGTACACCCACTTCTACTTGTTGAAGTATTTATTTTTCAAACTTTTAACAAGGTCTCATTAAGCCAAGCTGGGCTCAAACTTGTGATCCTCCTGCTTCAGCCTCCAGAGTACAGGGATAACAGGTGTGCACCATCACACCTAGCCGAAAATTCTTCATTGTCAAAATGACTGGGAAGAAATGCTTATACTATGAAGTCATAGGTGGCCAGAAATACTAAGTGGTCTATGCCACTCAGGACTGTCTTATGTAATTCTCATGATAAGAATTGTTTAACTCCGAATGCCAAAAGCATCTTTATTGAGAAATATTGGTTTGAAAGCCCTTTGGGTATTCAATATCTTGCCCTTGAAAGACAATGGCTATGATTAACGTCATCCTGCTCCTCCTGAGGAGTCTAAGAAATACGTTGATCTGTCAGCTTGTTACTCAGCCACTGTCAAGTTCTTATATTACATTGGAGCAACTATGTAAAAGGAAAAAGTCAATTTTACAGTGCTTATAATTGGAAAGGCAAAATACACATTTAAAAATAGGGTTTAAGAGCATTCCTTAAATATGCCAACTATATACCCATCCAAAGTAGAATGATGTACTACTACTACTACTGATAATAATAATAATAAACCCTACTCCTCAGAATCAATAAACTGTAAGTAATCAATATGTCTAGGACACTGTTACCAGCAATAGCAGAATACATTAACCAATATAGACAATATTTTGGGTCATACACCAAACCAAAACACACTTGAAAATAATTGAAATTTTGTGAAGTGTGGTCTCTTCCCACAACTTGCTTAAACTGAAAAACAATAACAGAAAAATATCAAGAAAGACTCCAATCACTTAGCAATTAAGCAATATACTTATAAATAATCCATGCATCAAAGAGGAAATCTCACAGGAAATTAGAAAACACTTGCAATGAATTATAAAAGACGATGTACATCTATGAAACCAAAGATAAGAAGCATAATGACTAAATCAGGGTAAGTTAGCTGGTCTGTCATCTAAACATTTAGCATTTTTTGGTGGCAAAACTATCCAAAATCTCTTCTAGCTATTTTAAATATGCAATGCATTGCTGACCATAATTACTGTGCCATCAGACCCTATTCTTCCTAAGTGTAACATTATCAACACACAAAGTTTTGTTTTGTTTTGAGACAGGGCTACACTCTGTAGTCCAGGCTAGTGCTGAACATACTATATAGCCTAGGCTGGCCTCAAACTGGTGGCAATCCTCCTGCCTCAGCCTCCAGAGTGTTGGGGTTACAGGCATGAGCCACCACACCTGTCTACTCTGTGGTGCTGGGGATCAAACCCAGGGCCTTGTGCTTCCCAGGCAGGCACTATGATCACTGAGATATACCAAAGCCTGACCAACACAGAAAGAGCTTTCAAAAGGTATTCTTTTTGTTAATATATATTTGTGATACATATAGATTACATTGAATTTATGTATAAATACAACATATTAATGGCTTTACATATAAATATAACATCTTAATGGCTTTTAATTCCCTTTCCTACAGTTTCTTCTCTCCTTTCATTTACATTTCATATTCCGCTCCACAAAATCCAAGTCCTTGCCTTTCTTCCCACCATCACTCTTTCATTTTGGACTTTGGGTTTCTCATATTTTAAAAAAATGCAATAATTAACCATATGTGTCTGATTCATTTTGTTAAGCATAATGATTTCAAGATGCATTCATTTTCCTACGAATGACTCAAATTTGTCCTTCTTTATGACAGAGTAGTATTCCACTATGTTTATTTGTAAATACAAGCAATGAACAGTGAAGAATCAAAATTATAAAGGTATATATGTTAAGTATTGACGTAACAATTTTATAGGGTCCATATGCACAAAATGACAAAATGCTGAAGAAAGATATAAAAAAGATCTGTTAGATTTTGAGACATCCAGAGAATGAATTGGAGTTTTCAATATATTAAAGGCATCAATTCTCCCTAATATATCCTATACATTTAAAACAGTGGTAATAAAAGTGCCTCCAGGTTTTTTGTTCTTATAGTTACTACAGATAACAAGAGTTTCAGAAACTCTGAGTTCGAAAATTGTGTGAAAGGAGAAAGCAACTAAACTATGTAAAACAATTCTTTAAAAAGAATAAAGTTGGATGACTCATATAAGTAAGTTTTGAAACTTACTGTAGAGTTACAGCAGTGAATGCAGTGCACATTGGCAAAAGAAAAAGCACCAGGGTCTTAGGACAGAATAGAAGCTGGAAATGGACTTGCACAAATATATATATAGGCGTTTGATTTTGAAAAGATGTGTAGAAACAATTGCTTGAAGGAACAGAACAAGTAATAGCATATGTAAAATGAAAAAATAAACTCTGGCTTCAACCTCACACCTTATACAAAGATTATTTCAAAAAGTTACATAGATATCAACATAAAATCTGGTTTTTTAGGAAAAAAAAACAGGAGAAAATCTACCTTACCTGAATTTAGCCCCAAAATTCTTAAAAGGGAAAACAAAAACATAATGTATAAAAAGTAAGAGCTAATATACTGTTTTTTACTAAAATTAAGACCCCTTTTCTGTCATAGGTACTGTCATGAAAATGAAAGCTAACCTAAAAACTTCTAGAAAATAGTTAAATTCATACATCCAACAAAATACTTTTATCCACAACATGTAAATGATTGAGAAAGCAATAACAAACAATAATAATCCAATTAGGAAAAGGACAAAGGGCACGCGTAAGTATTTCACTGAAGAGGATGTAAAAAACACAACTACGTTCAAGAAAAAGTATTCAATATTAGTTGGCCATTAAGCGAATGCAAATTAAAACCACAATGAGATAACACTACAAAGCTATTGCAATGTCTTTAAAATTGTGTAGTCCAAGCATGGTGAGGATAGGGAGCAACTATAACTCTTACACATTGTTGTTGGGGACACAAAACAGTCCATCCATTCTAGAGAAAAGAAGCTTCTTACCATGTTAAACATGCACTTACCATACAACCAAGGTATTGTACTCTTAGTCATTTTTTTTCTAGAAAAATGAAAACTTACATTTGGAGAAAGAAAAGCCTGGGAACAATTATATTAGCAATTTTGTTCATAATACTGAAAAGCTAGAAATAGTTTAAATGGCCTTCACAAGGTGAGTGGTGAAACAGGCTGTGGTACAAGCATACAATGGCACACTCCTCAGCAAAATTCCTTTCTGCCCTGGAGGCTCTTAACGTCTTTCAGCCAAATGCATGTGAACATATGCGGCATACAGACATCAAGTGAATACATTTGATTTAATCACTAGCTCAAGGGAAGATCAAGGTGATTCTGACCACCATGTGGTAGATGAGGCCTTCTAGTGATAAAATGGAACATTGGGCAAACAGGGAAACAGAAATTAAGAAGATAATCAGTGGACATTTATAGAGTGCCCCTGAGCTATTCAGTGTACTGTCATAGCACTGGGGACTGCGTGGTAAGCTTAAAATTTATGGTACATCAAGGAAATGTATAAGTGATTGCCATAGGAAATCAGGTGTCAGCTACGCAAGGTTTATAGATTAAGCGCATTCATAACACGTGAATATATGGTGAATAGTCCATCATACATATAATCATATTTTCTCACTCGTTTCGCTTCTGACTGGAGAAATGTAGGCTTTTTATTTCAGCCAGGCTAAAAAAAAATCACATTCAAGCTGCAAATTGCTGATTCAAAAAACTTGCTGACTTTGTTACTGCTTATGAACTTTAAGTACCTTATAATCTGTCTCAGAAACAAGTCAAATGGTCAATGAAGTCACTTAAAATTTCAAGCTCTTTAACACGACATGAGTCATATCCCACCAAGCACATTCCTCTTTGGAGTCATTTTTCTTGATCGTGGATCACAAATACGTAGCAGGCAAAGCACGAGCTCTGGAAGCGGACATAAGCAGGTTAGAATCCCAATACTATGGCTTTTCCACTCTGTCATCTGGGATCTCATGATTAAATCCCTCCGAGGCTCAGTTTCCTTTTTAATGGATTTTATTCCGTATGATTGTGGTATGTGGAAACTAACTATGCTATTGAAGAAGACAGTGCAAATTTATACTTATAAGTATTTCTGAGACTTGGCAGATCCAATAAAACAACCCATTATTTGCACATTGACATTTTACTAACAAAAAGGTTGACTACACCTCCTGCAGCCAAGCAAATCTTTCATTGCTGGTAGTGTGTCAGAAGTAATGCCTCTAATACAAAATGGGGTGCTTCGATGAACTTCATAAAATACACGAATGCTTTGTATTAAGGGAACATGTACAAAATATTATTTGCTTTTAGTGAACTTATCTAGATATGCCTCAAAATATTTAATGCACATTTTATTTGAACAGGAAGAGGAAAACAATGAGTGGAATTTTGAAAAAGAAATCAAAATTTTGTTCTTCAGGTTTTCTGATTTAAGAGGCTAGCCAAGCATTGAACCAGAAAAAACTCTGTTCTCTGGAAGTAACTAGTTCAAGGCGGTGGCATGGTGGCAGATGGTTCTACAGTACAGACATAGAAATCCTATTGGAGCTTGTGAGATCAGTGACTGCAAGGCTAGGTCATGTTTCAGAGAGTATCAGCTTGAATGAGGAAGGGGCATCTCCCAAGCAAGCCCAAGTGGGAGTGGAAGAAGAGGAGTTAGAGCAGAGAGCTAGCAGTACTGCTGTGGGAAGACCCTAGCATGGAGTTTTCTTCAACCAAACGCCAATTAACTAATTAACGAGGGAAAATAAAGGATCACAGATAATGCCATAGTCCTTATATGTCATTGACGTTAAGAGAAAAAAAAAAAAAACTCTGTGAGACACAGAACATTGAATAAACTCGTGCGTCCTTTAGAACCTCAGTAACAAGTAGGTAGCTCCATTGTTGAAACACACTCTTGCTAGGCCTCTGAACTTGGAGAAAGTGGATGGCAAAACATAGACAGGACTGGCAGACAAATTGAGACTGAGCTCCATAAAGATGACTTTGTCCATGGCCTCCATCATCGTAACAGAATACAAGAGGAGGAATAGTCAGAAGACTGGGAGTTAAATTAAACATAAAGGTGAGAAGGATCCGTTATGCCTTGGAGAAGGGATTTTCTGCTACACTGAGTTTTCCCCTGTGATTTCTATAAGATGTCTGGGAGAAAACTTTGAAAGCACAGACTTGGGAATCTGGGTAGGAATTTAAGCTGCTAGATCTTCTGGTTTGCTACTCCACTTTTAGTTTATGAGGATCTCAACTTGCAATCATCAGATTTAATTCTACCGTCTTGGTTCAGCCTTGGTGTTCTCTTATGGCATGGAAACGTTTTTAACTCCATGGTAACTTACATGGACAGATCATTTTAAGTCTTCTTGGGAAGGACTGGTCAACAAATTGTGGGAAATGTTGGTGAAGCTTGGAGAAGGCGACAGAGCCTAGGAGGTTGTAGTGGCACCAAGTACGCGGCATCTCCTACTCTTGCATTTCTTTCCTGCTGTAAGGTCTATCTTGGCATAGGACGAAGAGAAACAGCTAGATGTAGGACCCAATCTTGCTGCAGCTTTCATGTAAAAATCCAAACCCAAAGGTACGGACTCAAAATCCAAGTCTTACTTCTGTTTCCCAGTTCCCAAATACAGTTCTGTCATTTCTTCCTCAGTGCCTTCTGATGGCTCCTCATTCTTAGAAAATCAAGTTCCAATTTAACAACCTGACGTTGAAGCCTTTCCTGCCACAGCTCTTTCCAAATTGTTTTCAGCCTTGACATTGCCCATATTTACAAACCTGCAGTGGGGATTTGAGCATGTAAGAACTGCATTGTCTCTGTGTGAAGCGTAGTGATTAAGACACGAGGAATGAGAGAGTCCGCCATCCGAACCTCTTTATCTGGCCTCTAGGGTAAGCACTAGAGAGAGCACAGCCTGGTAGGAGAAAGGAAGACCATGATACTGGTAATGCAACTTGCTGGAGATCAAACTGGGATACTGGGCTGACAACAATGTCACAGAGCGTCTACATGAGCGTGTGTGAGGTTTTCTTAACCCAACTCTTCCAATAATTCTCTCTTTGACTCAGTTTCAGCCTCTTCTTTACACTGTGTATGTTAGTCTGTTTATTGTTACTGTAGTACCTGACACTGGGCACTTATAAATAAACAAGGGTTAGACAGTGTTAGGGTTTAGATCTGGATTGCCCCCCCCCCCCAAAACCCCGTAGGGGAAATTCACTCGTGGGGGTTAATACATTGATCCCCTCTGCTGCTAAGAGGTGGAGACTGGTTGGAAGGAGCAAATCACTGAGTCAAGACCTTGAAGGATGTACCTCCCTTGCTAGCACCTGCCCCCTTCTCTCTCTGCTTCCTGTTGTGCTGCCAGGAACCGCTTTCTCTGGCTGGGCCCTCCTGCCCTGCCACCACTGTGGGCCATCCATGAATGGACTGAGACCTCCTGAAACTGTGAGCTAAAGTAAACCTTTCCTCCCTTAAGTTGTGGGTGTCAGGTATTGTGTTCCTGTGACAGAATATCCCTAAGACCTTTAGTTTGCAGCTTAGACACTGAAAATCCACACCACACAAAAGCTCTAATAAGAGTAAAGAAGTCTGGTGAGCAGCTTGTGGCAAAGCAGCTCTGGTGAGAGCCCCTTGGCCGAGTCACATCATGGCACATGACATCTCAATGTCTCAAACACTGGTGACAGACAGAGATGACATTCCTAGATGAATGTGGGGAGGGAACAGTCTGTGCCCTCCTCCTAGACAACACCTTTTAAAGGTCTCACATCCTCATACTGGAAACCAATCTTCCCATACACGGACTGGATTTAGAAGCCACACTCAAACCACAGCACTGCCCAGTTATGTGTGTTTTCCTTTCTCCTTTCAGTAGTCCGTGATTTCCAGCCTTTCCTTCCAACTCAGCATTCTCTCCTTCAGCAGAATTTCTCTGGTTGATGTTCTCTCAGTATCCCTACGCTCCTTCTCCTGATGCTTCTGGGATTTTTGACAATCCTGGGTATATTGTTCCCATGGATACTGAAGTCAGACCCACGCCGAGATGGCCAGGCCTTCAAGTAGCCTCCCATGGCACTTTGAGTCCTTCTTCATCCAGTCGCAGTCTCCAAATTGTTTCCTCTTCCTTCATTCTCTCACATTTTCTCCAGCCTTTTACTAACTCCTTTTCGTGTGCCTTTTGTTCACTTATTTGTGCATTAACCTAATTCGCCATGACACCTGTGCCCCTACTATGCCAGGATAGTTTTGCATTTTTCCTGTGACTCCCATTTCCTTCCTTGTTTCTTCCCCTCCTTTCCACTCTCTTGTTCTGTTCTCTTTGTTTTCAAAACTAACTCAGTCTCAATTTACCTTCAACCAAGTTGAAAGAGTTGTTGATTCCAGGCCCCTACTTCTAAGCAAAATACTTCACTTTGACTCCTGTTTCTGGTTGTTTACTGAACAGCCATTCTTTCTTGGACATAGAATTAACTTGAAAATCAATGCACCCCAACCCAAGCATCAATCTGGTCTTTCCCTGTGGTCTCCACTTCTAAAGCCATCTCCGCGGTCACTGTCTTTCTTCCCAGTTTCTCCCGGTTCGTTCTCCAACTGTTCTTACAGGTATCTAGGTAAATGGATCTGATCAGGCAGTTCCCCTGCTTGAGAAATGTTTCTAATTCTTCACTGTACACAATACCAAGTCCATCCAATTTGGCATAGCGATTTCAGGCCGACGTAATTTGGACCCGAGTCAATTTTCCAGATACTCTTCCCGTATTTTCTTCATGTGTCTTACCATCCAGCTCTACTTAGGTGCACTTAAATGACAGTTCTTCAGCACACGAATATATAACACGAAGCAAAAGCCTTTGCTTTAACCCGAATCGCACTTTCAGTTATTTGTAAGCATATTGAGGACAAGGACCATGTGTTATTTCCCTTGGTAGCCACAGTGCTGGCCATAAATCAGCCTTAATAAGTATCACAGAAATTCATAGATGGGTGACAACTTGGGCTTGAGTTTTGTTTTGTCTTTCCTTACCAATATGACTGTCAGCCAGTTCTGCGCCTTGCTTTCCTCATCTGGGAACTGGGCATAGCATTAACCACAAACTAGCCCTGTGGGTTGTGACAGGCATGCTCACTTCCCCTTCATGTCTTTAGTTCACCGGGCCCTGCCGTGGCTCTGGCAGAGGCAGCAAGGACTGTTCTTTGGGTCCAAACTAAGCAGCAGCTGCCGTGGGCCTGTCACCCAGCTGAGGGGCCCGGCTCCTGGGAGCTGTGCAGTGTGAACCCTTCGAGTCCTGTGCTTGAGGACCCTGTGGACTATTCCGCCTTGCCTCCTACCTTCTTAGTTTCTGGATCCCTAAGCACCAATTTCATATCAGCTTCTCCCGCTTCATCCTTTTTGACCACTGCTTCACTGACAAGATACAACCTCTGACTAATGACTCAGATGGAATGACTTTCCAAAACTTTTTCTTGAAGACATGTGAATAGCATCTATGAATGCACTTGGAGGAGGTGACATGATCCTTTTCAATATGTGTCCATATTTATCTCACCTGGACTCTTCCAGTGGACATGATGCCCCAGTGTGCTTTGACCTGTACAAATATCTGTAAGACTCAAAACTCTATTGTTTTGGACACTCACATTCTATTCCTGATATCTTAACTCGTACAGTTTTATTTAGCCGTTGTGTCATACCCTTGCCTCACACCAGGCTGTGAGCAAGTGAAAAATCTTAGGGGATTTTCACACAAACCGCTGCCATGACAATCCATCCTCTAGGTGTGAAATTGATGTTCTCAGCCACAAAAGAGAACTCTGGAATTATGAACTTCTACTTATTGTTCTAGGATATTGATAGTCTTTGAAATTTGTGATGCTATTATTCACCTTTTCAGTTTCCATTTCTGTCTTTCTTTCTTTCTCACACCCAACTTTGGGTCTTCTGGGCACTTGATCATTAAGCTTCCTCTTCATCCGTTGAATCTATACTTATTTCCCAATATTTTTGTGCAATGGGAAAATTTACATAATGTAAAATTTCCAATTTTAACCATTTCAAAGTATATAATTGCGTGGCATTACCAACATTTTATATTGAAATATTCAAGCCTATTACTGTCGACCCAGAGTCACTCTTTACTAACATGTTGCCACATTATATTGCTTCTGTTTTGATGTATATACATACATACATATATATATATATAGAATTGCATACATACTACACACACACACACACACACACACACACACACACGGTATTTTACTTATTGAAGGTTAAACTTTAGAAGTGAACTCTAGCTCTGGGATTCAGTGATAACTTCCAGGAAGAAGGCACATGAACACACATTTAGCAATGCCCAGGTGAGTGGAGCAAGGAAATCAAAAACTCACAGAGGCAAGTGCCTAATGCTTACTGATTATCTATCTAGTAGAAAGGTCTTGTTAAGTATCTGCTACAGTTATTTGTCCAACATTGAAATACTATAAAACACAGTTCCAGTTTTCATGCACCTACTAATGTGCTTAAAGGAAGTGATAATTTATTATTTTTTAAATGTTGTCATATTTTTAGTTTTCAATCTCACCTGGACTGTTGTAATAGTCACCCATCCCTCACTGTTTTTCTCACCTACATCCTTCCCAGCCCCCATGACTCATGTATACAATCATCAGAATGATCTCAGTCAGGACCAGTTGCACAGGCAGGTATTATTCCCGGCACTCCTGAAGCTTAAAAGAGTAGGATGAAAAGTTTAAGCCCAGCCTGGATAACTCAGCAAATTAGCAAAAACTATGTCTGAAAATCAAAAAGAAAAATTGATTGGAGTTGTAGCTTGGAGTAAAGGCCCCGAACTTGATCTCCAGTACCACAAAAGACAAAGGAAAAAAAAAGAAGCTCTGTGCTCATTTTCTTAACCGTGGATGCCCTTTAAAAACACCAGAGGACAATTTTTAAATGCCAGAATCTTTGTTTTGATGAAAACTGATGTGAGAATTCCACAGCTTAAGCCCTAAACATCTTATCTGTGGGGGTCTTCAGGTGGTTCTGATGCACGGTGAGAGATGACAACTGCTGTGAACTGATTATGTCTCTTTTGTTTTTAAACTTTTCTACCATCTCACTGCCCCTTCTATCTGGGCCCCTTAGCATGGACACACTGACTTCCATGGTCTGGCCTGCACCACCTTTTCCAACCACCTTTCTGTCTTTCTGCATAAGTTTATAATATATTCTCTAAATAGTGATGATTCATGACTTGAACCTTTTAATAACTTCTGTCCCTAGCAAGGAATGTTCTCACCTTCCTTCTTTACCTGTTCACAAATGTTACTCATCCTTTAAATCTTAGATGACACCTTCTCCAGAAAGATTTTCCCTAAATCTACTGTGTAATGTTGTTATTGTTACACTTATGCAAAAATAATTCGGAACATTTGTCCTCAGGCCTTTTCCCTACTCAACCATAAAATCCTTGGGGGTGTTGAATGTGCCTCATTTACCTGTACTTACCCAAAGCTTAGTCCCTGCAATGGGCACACAATAGTTGTCCTAAATACATGTATGAACAGAGTTGATGAATGAATAAATTACAAAAGAAGTCTCAATATCTCTAAGACAGAAAAATGGGTAAGGAAAACTGATGTAGATTCAAAAGAAGGAAGGTGAACACCCAGTGAGCAAATTTCTCTCCTTTGCAAGAAGGGATTTTGTCTGGAGAAAATGAGGCTGTGCTAGGAAGGATAACTAATTCCATGCAGACAGGCAGCCAAGAGCAGGTTGTGGCCAAAGTGTTGATGGATGACAGCTGGAAGTATGGTTTGAGAACCAACTAAAAATGACACATCAATCTGAGCTGTAAAATAAATCATTGGGACTCCAAAGGCTTTTGTTCTCTTTAAAATCTCGCTCTACATGAACATTTAATAAGAACACTTCCAATTGTTGCAGCCCTTTACAACTCTATACACATTCACATACATAATCCCACTGAAACAACCTAACAGTCCTTATAAAGACAAAAGTATCAATCCAGTTTTAGGTTGCATAAATCGAAGCTCTAAATATTCTAGTCATTAGCCCAACATCACATAGGTGATAAGCAGTAGGGTCAAAACACAAATAGATCTTGAAATAAGAAAGGAGAAAAACACTAAAAAGTCAAAAAGGTGAGGAAAAGTAAGAAAATATCTATAATATGCAAAATTAGATTTCATTTTAGGATCCGTTAAGTCCCAGTTTGTTTTGCCTTTTGTTAGTGATGGCAAAAAAGGTTGGGTTGGAGAGCAGGGCGCTCCTAGGCTGGGAGTGATTAACCACGGATAGGACGGTGGGTATGGTGCAAGTCTCTTTACATTCGATATCAGTGAGTTAGTCCTAACAAAGTAGATGTTATCTGCAATTTAAAAATGGAAATGTTGAGGTATCAAAAGTTTAAAGAACTTCTCCAGAAGTCTGTAAAAGTTGGGAAAAAATTTCAACTCTGTTCTGTTTGACTCGAAAGCCAATATTATTCAGACAACAGTTAATTCCTCTGTTGCATTAGTTACATTTAAGAAAAATGTTTTATGCAAAAATGTCTTTGCCCAGACTCATCTTGTGAATTATTACCCCTGTTTTCTTCTAGTGAAGGTAATTTCATAATTTCAGGTCTTTTGTTTAAATCTTTAATCTGCTTTAAAGTAATTTCCTTGAAAAATGCTGGTCTAATTTTATTCTTAAGTGGATTTCCAGTTTTTCAACACAATTTATAGAAGAAATTGTTCTTTTCCCATCATGTGTTCTTGGAAACTGTATCAAATACCTGCTGGCTGTAAATACATGAAATGATTGCTGGGTTCTTTATTCTGTTATAGTGTCCTATGTGTTTCTGTGCCAGCACCATGCTGACTTAGGTTATTACAGCTTTGCCATACATGCTGAAGTGAGTCCGATAGTACAATGGCTTCAGCTTTGTTCTTTATTGGTCAAGACAGCTTTGACCACTCAGGGTCTTTTGTGGTTCATCCACATTCGGTTGTGTTTTTTTTTTTCTATTTCTGTAAGTATGTCATTGTTTTTAGATAGAGATTACACTGAATCCGTACTTTACTTGAACAGTATGGGGATTTTAACAACATTAATTCTTTCTACCTTTGAATATATAATATCTTTCCATTTGTTTGTGTCTTCAGTTTCTTCTGTCAATGACTTTTCATTATAGAAATATTCTACCTTGCTGGTTAAATTTATTTCGAGGTATTGTCTTTAACTATTGCAAATTAAATTTTTTCCTGATTTCTTTTTCAGAAACTTCACTGTGAGTATTTAGAAATGCTCTCTGATTTTTATGGTCAATTGTGTATCCTGCTCCGCAAACAGGCTGTTTAACTTCCTCTTTTCCCAGCTTAGACTGTTAGTTCTTCCTCTTGCTAAATTTCTCTTGCTAGGACTTCCAGTACAATGATCTCAACTAATAGAAGTGGTGAAAGGAAGTATCTTTGTGTTGTTTCCTATCTTAGAGGAAAAACTTTCAACTTTTCCCCATTCCATACAATATTAGCTATGGGTTTGCCAGACATAGCTTTTGTTGTGTTGAAGTATATTCTTTCTTTTATTTACCAAATTATTCTTTTGTTAATATTAATATGCATTTGTGATACATGATAACAATATCCAGTTTGAAATTAATGAATATACATGTTGCATCCTCATCATTTTTACTTACCTTACGCATTCCCATCCCATGAGCCCCCATAACCCCTTCCTGTCTCCACAATACCTGTTTTCCTATTTTCCTCCACCTCTCTTTATTTTGGTTTCACTTTTTTATAGTTTGTTTTTCTCATATTAGAGAAAGTGTGTTCTTTCTATACGTGCATTGTGAAGAGTTTTCACCATGAAGAGTTTTTGTTGTGTTAGATTTTTAAATGCTTTTTCCTCCATCTATTGAAATCACATGGCTTCTGACCTTCACTGTGATGTGATGTATGATACTTACTGCTTTGTATATGTTTAATCATCCTTGCACCCTGGAATGAACTCCACTTGATCAGCAGCACATACAGCAAATGCAACAATAGAATTCTGGGGTAATCAAACTAATAATTTTGTGCACAATAAAGGAAACAACAGAATGAATAGATGGCTTACGAATGGGAGATAATATTTGCTACGTATACACCCAGCAAAGGACTAGTGTACAAAAAAATAGGAACTGAAATAACTGTATGACAGATAACAACCTTATTAAAGTGGGAAAATATGAGTAGGCATTTCTCAAAAGAAGGTGCACAAATACCCAGCAGATAGAGGAAAAATGCTCAAAATAATTCATCATCAGGGAAATGCAAGTATATACCACAACAAGATATCCTCTGCTAGAATGGCTACTATGAAAATCACAAAAGATACCAAAACACAGAAGTTTAAATATTGCATGATTTCTCTAGTATAAGAAACCAAAGGTAAAAATAAATACAATAGCAAAATGAGCAGGTGATGATAGGAAAGAAATAAATTATGTGGGGATGTGGGAAGGGGGAGTGCAAGAGGGTTGGAAGGGGGGAAAGGAAAGTATACACAATCAAGATGTGATACGCATAGGTACAACGTCTTCAAGCCGACCGTACTTGTTATGAATCACAAATGCATTCTAAGAAGAACCCATTTAGGAAAAGGACACCAACTGTTGATAGGCTATGAAGAAAAAATAAGTCTTGTACATTGTTGGTAGAAATGTAAAATTGAACATGCCACTGCTATATGGTACAGAAGTCTCACTACTAGATGTATTTCTCAGAGGAAATAAAATTAGAAAGTCAAGAGATATTTGCAGATGAGCTCAATAATATGGACCTGTAAGTCCAGGGAGGATTACTCTGAGAGGCTGAGTCAGGAGGATTGCAAGTTCCACCTAGTCTGAGATGGAAATGTAGTTCAATCCCCATACTACAAAAGAAGAGAGCTATCTGCACCCCTGTTTATCACAGTGCTATTTATGATACGCATCGACCTGGCAGAGATGATGAAAATGCAGTGTATATATGCAGTGGGTTACTACTCAGCCATTAAAAAATGAAGCATCCATTTGTGACAGCATGGGTCGATGTGGATGATATTATATTAAGTAAAGTAGGCCAGATGAAGAAAGGCATACCACATGACCTCACTTATACACCAAATCGAAATGACTTGATCCCATGGAAGTAAAGAGCTAGAATGCTGCTTCCAGAGGCTAGAGTGATTAGACGGCAGTGGATAATGTGGAGAGATCTATAAAAAGATACATAATTACAGTTAGTTAGGAAGAATAATTTCAAAAGGTCTATTTTGCAGTAAGGTGACTATAGCTAATGATGACATATTGTATTCTTGAAAAATGTGAAGAGTTGATGTTACGTGTTTTCATCCCCAAAATAACTATGTGCAGTAATATATTTGTTAATTAGGTAGATTCAACCATTAGCAATGACTATATAACACTTCTAAACATCATGCTGTACATAATTAAAACTTATAAAATTAGCTCAAAGCTTAGAAAATAAAAAGTAAGAAGCAAATGTATTTGAAAATGTTTTATAAAATGTTATTTTAAAAGTCTAACACCTTTGCATGTTTAATACCTTAAGAAAGAATAAAAATCTGAAAGGAAAGAACAGTGTTCTGAATAGGGCCGAAGTCATCATGGAAGTCAACCTGGAAGATTGCAATCCTAAAGGATGCAGAAGGGGGGAAGCTCCACCAAGGCGAGGGAGGGCATTCCAGGAAGGGCGGACAGCTTGAACAGGTCTGGGGAGAGCGGCCTCTGCTGGAGAGCCTCAAAAGAACCCAAGAATTGTGGGTGCGACACATTGCTCCCTTGGGAAAGACGCATAACGTCCTAAATAGCTGCCATGAAAGAAATGAAAGCGCCCTAAACTTTACTGCTGGAGGGAGACATTCTTCTCGCTGACATTTTGGGGTTCGGGAGAAGTTTCATTCTTGGATAGCAACCTCAACCACGGGCCTTTCTGGTACAAGGAAATTGAATTGCTGATTGCTAGACTGCATTATGAAAGAGAAAAGCCACCAGTTATCGTTAGCTCCCTGCAGGGCCCTGCTGTCACAACAATGATAGCTGGCAAAGAGACCTTGAGATAGGAACAAGAGAAGAAATGAGAGATGAGATAAGCAAGCTTAAGAAAAAAAGCTTCCAAAGGGTATTTTTTATAGATTGGGTTTGTTATTGAAAAAGTAATACATGCATTTTATACAAAATGCTTCAAAGAGTACAAAAGGGTATAATGACAAAACTCAATCTACCTCTACACATGGAACCATATATATATATATATATATATATAGAGAGAGAGAGAGAGAGAGAGGCGTTCACTGTGTAGACCATTTTGAACCTTATTATTTTTTTCAATCTCAACAAATTAAACCTGGAAAGAATTTCACCATAACACAGAGGTCACTTTTATTTCTTTAAATGACTGAATATCATTTCAACTTATGGATACACATTTATTTATCCTATCCTCTTATGATACTCATTTCTCTTGGTCCCATTTTTTTCATTAATACAAACAATGGTGTAAGAAAACATTCTTGTGCATGTCCCTAATAAGCTGAGACCAGTGGTGCAGACCTATAATCCCAACACTCTGAGAGGCTGAGGGAGGAGGCTTATGAGTTTGAGCCCAGTTTTAGCAACTTAGCAAGCTAGTGAGATCCTGCCTTGACATCATAAAATAAGTATAGCTTGCTGTGAGGGCCCAAAATTGATGTCCAGTCCCACTACACACACACACACACACACACACACACACACACACACACACACATCTCCAGAATAGGAATTCATTGAGTAAGGGGCAAAAGCATTTTTATATTGACAGATACCATAAAATGTCCCTTTTCATAAAGGATACACTGATATTTAGCTCCCCTCAGTAAAACTAGACATTATTTGATTTTGATCTTTTCCCATGTAAGGGAGGGAAATGTTCCACTGTTGTTTAATTGGTATTGCTTTAAGCATTAATGAAGGTAGCAATGTTTTTTTCTGTGTTTAACTATGAGGAGCTGTTTTTCAGTGAACTCTCTACTTGTGGATTTTACTTAGGGCTTGAATCTAAAACGTCCCACAAAAGCCTTATGTATTTGAATGTTGTGGATTATGGGCATGTGATAGATTACAGACGTATGGTGAGTTAGACGTTTGTGGCACATTGCGAAGTATGTGTCCTGGGAAGGGCAGATCACTGGGGCTTGACATGGAAGCGGGGAAACTGAGATTTGACTCAGAAGGTGTAGATCACCAGGACATGACCTGGAAGGGTGCCTGCTGCCTTTGCCCTTCCTCACTTGGCCTCAGTCTGCCATGCCATGAAGAGTAATCTTCCACCATGTGCTTCTGCCATTACTAGCTGCCCATGGAGAGCCTGAGACCTCCTGAAACTGTGAGCTAAAATAAATCTTTCCTCCCTTAAGTTGTGGATGTCAGGTACTACGTCACAGTAATGGAAAATTAACTATGCCATTCATTTTAGAGTTGTGCCTGTGCTTCTGCGTTTATAAGAGATGCTTAACATATTACATAACTTGCCTCACTGTTATTTGAACTAACTTATTGGTCATACTAGACTAATATTGGTCAGATGCATTGGAGGTTAAATTTCTGAGTTAATGCTTGATTGTATTTGTTATATTTTTCCATGAAAATACTCAAAATTTATATGTGGTTAGGTTCATCAAACACTTCCTTTTTCTTCCCTTCACTTTACATTTTCCTTAGAGAGACCTTTTCCTCTTCAGCGTCACATAAAACTTTTCTATGTTTTCTCCTGGTACCTTTACAATTGCTTTTTTAATTTGACACTGATATTTCTGGAACTTGTATTACGGTGAGAAGCTGGTAATCTCTACTCTGTGTCATGACTTTATAGGCTCAATACTGGAACTAAAATGCTTTACTAAGTAGAGAATTACAATAGGTTTTAATATATGGGAAGATAAGTTTCTCCTACCCGCTCCCAACTCTCACTATGTATTTTTCTCTCTTAAAATTATTCTGATTACTTTTACATTATATTGAAGTGTGTGTGTGTGTGTGTGTGTGTGTGTGTGTGTGCGTGTGTGTGTGTGTTTATTTGTGTGATGTGTCAGTGTGCGTGCTTGTATGTGTGTGTATGGGCAGAGGACATTGTTGATCAAACTAACAACCATTGTCTCAAGAATGAGAGGACACACACCATGGAAATATATAACCAGTGCATCTTACAAATAGAATACAGATGAATCCCAAGGATACCTACAATGCAACAAGGGTAAAATGGACAGGGTTAACAAAAAAAAAAACCGGGATGTTCAGTTACATTCAATTTTAGATAAATTGTCTTTTTTAGTTTATACCAGATGTATGTACCAACTATTGAGTGGGATATATTTATCTAAAAACTATTTGTTGTTTATATGAAATTTAAGTTTCGCTGAGTGTCTTGTGCTGTATAGGCAAGCCTAACCAAAAGAAAACTGAATAGTAGTCCAAAAATAAAAAAAAGAAAGTTGTGTAGATTGATGAATTAACACCTTCAGGTCGATAGGAAGCTCTTAATACAAGCGCTTAGACATTGCCTCAAGCAGAGAAATTACAATTCTGGGGTGTGACTCAAATGAGATTGTTTTGTCTTTCCAGCTTTAGCTTTGAAAAATAAAACCCCTTAAATAAAATGCAAGAGGCTCAATGGATTTGAAAGCTTTTCAGCCTTTTGACTCCAGATTAAAACAAAAAGCAGCCTAATAGAATTTAGAAAATTAAGATTTTGTTATATTTATGTCAGTCTATGAGTACTTTTGATATATGGGCTTTCTTTTAAGATTAGTGTTTTGAGTTTAAATTATTGGGAATGTTCCCAAATTGATTTTATCATGTGGAGTTGGGAGGGAAATGCCATTGTTATTAATCACTTTAGAAAATAGGTTTAAGTGGAATTCTTTACGATTTATTAAGCTGTTTATTTTTTAGTGGCCAAGTGGTTTGGATCTGAAATTAGGATGTTCTGTAATTCATGAATATTTGCTTCCCCAAATTTACTAAAAATTAACTACTTTTGCAACAACCTTTTTTTTTTGTCTTTTGTCTTTTTTTGTCTTTTTATTTGATTTTTATTGTTGAGAGCTGAGGACCCAACCCAGGGCTTTGCACTTGCGAGGCAGGCGCTCTACCACTGAGCTACAACCTAATGTACTTGTTCCAGTAGTGTACTACTTTCTTAAAGTCAACTGAGCTTTTGAGAAGTAGTTACCAGTGATGAAAGTAGTGGCTAGTGACCAGGCAATGTGCTAGGTATTTCACATAAAATTTAACCTTCACATAAGCTTTTTTTTTTTTTTTTTTTTGAGATATGGTCTCACTCTGTAGTACAAGCTGGACTTGGACTCATGGCCATCTTCCTGTCTCAGCCTCCCGAGTGCTGAGATTACCACCACACCCAGCCTTTGTGGTGCTGGGGAATCGAACTCGGGTACTTAGTGCTTGCAAGGCAAGCACTTTAACCTCAAAGTCATTCTCCCAGCCTTACATAAGCTTTTTGAGGTAGACTTTGATATTCTGAAGTTACAGAAAGGGAAATTGAAGTTCCTAAGTTTAAGTAACATGCCAGAGATCACATAGCAGTAACAAAATTAAGGTTTGAATTAAAAGTCTCTCAGGCTTCATAGTCGGAGTTTTAAACTCAAGACCTACCTGACCCAGTCCCCAAAAACCTTTCCTCTCCTCAGACAGTCTCAAGGTTTTCAAATCAAGCCGTTTCATTTATAAGTGTGCTAATCTGTGCTTTTTCGTTCCTTCTCTTGTTGAGTTTAGCTAGAAGTTTGTCTATCTTGTTTATTCTTTCAAAGAACCAGCTCTTTGACTCATTAATCATTTTATTGTCTTTTTAATTTCAATTTTATTAATTTCAGATATGATTTTATAATTTCTTTTCTCCTCTTTGGATTCCCCAAGAGAAAGCAACTTCAACCCTTTGTATCTGGTGGCCAGTTTTGTGACTTGTACACAGTTGGAGCTTAATAAATATTTGTCAGTGAGTGGACATCAGATCAATTTTTGGTCCAAAACCTGTGTCTGAGTATTAAATATGTTTTTATCAGTGGAAGGAAACTGTAGCTAAGGTAATTTGTGAGCTAAAGCCATTGTTACCTCTGTTGCTAAGGGAAGTCAGTTACCCTGGGATACTAATTAACTGCAGCTATTGTGGAAATTAAGCCAGCAGCCCCCAGCGTGTTGAGAGAGTTGGTGGGAGGAGGGAATATAGAAGGTGTCGAGTAAGAAAGTATATTTTCTGATTTGAGGCAAAGTGACTGCGGGAGGGGGTAGCTTGTACACTTTCAGCACCATCACACCTCTTTGAAACTTGTTTCACTTCCTTCTGGACAAAGAGGTTGTTCCCTATAATTAGCTCATACAGTGAAGGCCAGGTGAACAGACTGCCTGGGGCTGAGCCCTACACTTCTTTTGTCGTGCTACCAGAGGAGGGCTGAGCATATGGGGGGCCTTGACGTCAAACCTGCTCCAAGGCTGAATGCAAGGTACCTGTGGAAAGAGACTTGTCCCACTAAGTTAAGATTGCAGGTGAGCTGATGAAGGAGACTGAAGACATCAGTAAGGAAACGCAAAAAACTCTACCCGGGACACCTAGCGCATTTAAAAGAATTATCTGCTCTGCAGTCTAAATTGGAGTCCAAGTGTTTTAATAAAGGGATTTATTTATGACTCTAGAAAGAAGTCTGAACAGTCTCCTTATTTGTCTGTAACATATGGAGAGCTCAAATTTTTCCGGACCTGGTCTCCAGTTGCTCTGACAGAGTAGTTCCCCCTACTGATAGTGAACCCGAATTACAGTTTGTTTTTCTGAGAAAATGGAACCCATGGCCTTTACCAGAGGCCGCTGAAGCACTGAAGTCATGAAATTATTCAACAGCTGAGAATCGGCTTCTTGAGAAGCCCTGGGCTAGGGACAGTGTCGGGGAAGAGGGAGTGAATGCTTTGCGTATTGGCTAAGCAAAACAACAATGAAACTTCTGATTATCAGCAGGAGGTGAGAACACCAGGCCTCCAGGAAGCATATCAAATAACATTTAGAGACTATGGCCCATGGGATTAACCCTCTCCTTGCTGGTCTATGCTATGGAATGATCCTTATAAGAAATCAACATCTGCCTTCAGCAGGAGTGAGAATCATGAGAAGGTGAGGGAGAAAAGTCCCAAGGGAAATGGTGACCACAAGGACATTAGGGCCCAGTGAAACCAGCAGCAGCATGCTCCCTTTCTATCCTACTGAAGTGTTGAGTAAAGTGATTGTTGAATTTTACAGAGCAATACCAACATCTCCTTAGCTCCAGATTCACATACCCAAATGCCTTGTCAGCTAAACTCCTCCCACTTGGGGCATCCCAAGCTACAAAAGCAGCAGGAGGCAGGCCCAAGTATGGGTCTGAGAGCTCCCAATTAAGGCTCCTGAGCAGGAGGCACTAGTGGAGCAACCTCACCCCCTGTGCCACAGATACAGCAACAAGTACTAAACCCAACACTTCCTGGTGAATCAGGACTTCTATCACACACATAGAGGTGAATTTACTAGTACCTCCTGTGAACAGATTCCACCAAGTTTAATGGCTTACAGTGATTTTTTTTTAGAAGCAGCACAAACTCTAGAGGAACTGGACCTTGAAAGCTCTCTCTAGGGCTTCCAACTCTTTCTCTTTCATAATGGGTGGATGCCGCTTCACTTGAGGCACAGATGTTTATCCATCCAGTATTCCCCACCTCCACATCACTCTCTGGGCCCAAGCTTCCTTTTCTTGCTCCGACTCAATTCCTACCTGAGCCCTGGGAAACCGGTGAGCATCTGTGACCCTCCTAGTTTGAGTACGGCTTCTGTCAATCCACCAAGAGTCCAGGGAATACACTGATTTCAGAGCAGATCCTTCGGGTTCTATTTTAACTAAGTTGGCAGAAAGTTAAGAAGAAAACTCCAGAATCTGTATCTGAATGAAATCCCCCCTGGTTTGTTCTAATGTAGCAGATCATAAACAAGATACTAGACTGGATTTTGTCCTAGCACCACTAGTTCCCGCTCCCCTAAGATGTTTTTCCAGCGTTATCAGCCCCAATTAATCTTCTACTTCTTTTGAATTCACATAATATAAAGTCGAAAACGGTGACTTTTAAAAGACTTCCAGAAACTAACCAGTACACTTACATAAAACCAGAGTCCCCCTCCCAGGACTCCAATTTTATGCTTATCAGATGCCACCTACTGCTCCTTCTCCCCTCCTACACGAAGCCCACCACCCAACTAGGCAGCTATTCCAACTCCTATCACCTCCCTCACCAACCCCTGTAGCCAGAAAGATCTCTGCCATTTCGCTGCTGCCAAATCTTCTCACGTTGCATCCTGAACCCACAATGGGGAATTATAACATTTAAACAAGAACTATTTCAAACATTTACAGAGTTTTTTCTTGAAAAAGTGCATTGCTCTGAAAGTGATGCTGTCTCAGAAAACAGTTTGTAGAAATTCTTTTGCTAACACAGTTTACAGATGTTCCTCCAGGGTGTGTGTCTTCTATTAAGGCAATGATCTCAGAATCCTTGCTACAAAAGCCCAAACAAAATGCTGAATCCCTTCAAGCAACCCTAGACAGGCAGATATATTGGTGGTTGGCCATGGAGGGCAACATGGAAACTGAAATCAATCTGCTTTAGCTTTTGTACTTTAGCAACATTTTCTTAAATTGCTCTTCTCGCTTGCTAGTTGCTACACAAAGCATTGTCTCTTTCAGAGAAATTTGCACACATAAACCCCAAGAAACACCTGCCTAGCCCTGACCTCCAAAAGCATAAATTATTTCAAAGAGAGAAGCAGAAAGGGGAATTTTTGTGGATGGAAGAATTCTCATTTTTAAGCATGTAAAGGTCACGAGGCAGGACCTTGATTTAAGCTGGCATTAAATAATGATTCATTCATTAGGATTAAATTGAAAACCCCTAAGACCCAGAAAAGGTTCCTGGGAGGAAAAGGGTACAATAACTCTCATGTTTCATGGCTCTAGGGGGGCACCACTTAGAATAGGAGGGTATAGAGAAGGCTCTGAGAGATGGTCCCCTGGTAGCAAATGAAATGCGTAGCACAGAAAAGGTTTAGGAAACAGCTGAAAGCAGAGTAGGACAGGGAGTACATCGGAATAATAATCTTAGGTAGGATTAGAAGTGTAGGTAGCTACGTGAGCTCCAGCTCTGCCGGATCAGGCAAAAGAATCCAGCAAAGAGCAGAAAATGCCACGCTAGTCCAGGCACTAACGTACTACTAGGAATAGTGGTGTTGCTAGGGAGTCAGCTTAAAGAGTTGGGGCCGCGGGCCAAAAGACTGATGTACAGATGATGATGAGATGGCAAACTAAGTCTGAAATAAGAGAACTGAGGCAGAGCGTACAGATAGGTGACTTGCCCAGTACAAACAGTTCCAACCGGAGAAAGTGGAAACGGTCCAGGTATTGAGTTCAGAGCTTATGAGGCTGATATTAATTACATTTTTCAAAAGCCTATCATCCTCCATACAAACTTGAAAACTTGAATCTTTAAATCTTATTTTCCAACATAATAAAAATTCCCCAAGTCATCTCCCAGAATAGACAGATATAACCGAACCAATTACCATACAAGAAATTGAAAAAATTGTTGAAGGATAACCTCCCCTCTCCCTGCAAACAGCAGATGAAAACTATTTCTTGGGTAAGTTCTACTAGATTAAAAAATTTAAATTTAGGATACTTTTAAAGTTGCAAAAAAATGTGAGGCTAATTAAAAGTATTCTCCAAAACTCCACACAAGATTTCCTTTTTACTAAAGTCTTACACTAGTATATTCGCTAAAATAAAGAGCTTCGTTGACACATTATTACTAACTATAGTTCACATATTAACCCGAATTCTCTTAGTTTTACCCTAATGTTCTTTTTTCTGTTAAATGGTATTCCAGCCTGAATGTCATATTACATTCACTTTTCATGACTTCTTAAGCTCCTGTTTGCTGAGATAGTTTCTCAAACTTATATTGTTTGATGCTTTTGTAGTTTGAAGAGTCTAGGCCAATATTTGGAAGAAAATTTTCGAACTGGGATTCTGTCAAGTTTTATCCTGGATAGATTGGGATTATGGGCTACTGGAAGGTGACAGAGGTGAAGCGACATTCTCACCATATCGAGTGCGCCTCCTATCATTACTTAGCACTCTTTTTCTCCCCATTTTATTGATATGTTTAAGCTCAAAAAAATTTAAGGTTTACAATGAAGCTGAGTGTTTTGTGCACATACTTACCTTGTCAAGGTGACAAGGACTTTCCCATTCTCCTTTTGTCCCTCCCCTGAGCCACCCCTTCCTCCCTCCCCACCCTACCCCCCTGTTTCACTTTGTTTTTCATTTTAAGTTCCATAAGAGTTGTGATCTGGGTTTCTCGCATCAGAGAGACCATTCCACTACTTAGCACTCTTGATGCTAGCCTTGGTTACCTGGCTGAGCTAGTTCCTGTTGTGTTTCTCTACCTTAAAGCAACCTCCTCCACACTTTCCACAATGGCCTGTCTGGAAGGAAGTCAGTATATGCGGCCCACTTGGGAAGAGTGAGAAGTATCTTGAAGATAAAGCATCGGTGCAAATTATTTGGAATCTTTGTACACAGGTTTGTCTTTTCCATGTTTAATTTATTCAAACATTTACTCACATCAGTATGAACACATAGAGCCTTTTAAAAAAATTTCGGGCTCATATTGCAGTACTATTTAATTTTGTTGCTAAAATTATTCCAGCTTTGGGAATGTATTTACACAACAAAAAATTGACAGAGCACAGAGATGCCTTATGCAAAAGGGTTAATATCCAAAGAATATTCAGAGGCTATGAAACAATTCAACGGCAAGAAAACCCTCACAATCTGATGGGCAAAAATTTGAACAGACATTTTTTCCCACGTTTTATTGATATGTATATGTCCAAAATTCAAGGTTTACAATGAAGTTGAGCATTTTGTGCACATAGGTATCTTGTCAAGGTGACAAGGGCTTTCCCACTCTAATTTTGTCCCTCCCCCATACAAGTGGCCAATATACGTGAAAAAATGCCCACCATAACTAGTCATGAGGAAAATGCAAGGGAAAACTGCTATGTGATATCACATCACTCATGTTTAGGTGTGTATTATTAAAAACCCCAAATACAGCAAGTGCTAGTGAGGATGTGAAGACAAAGGAAGTCTTGCACATAGTTGGTGAGAATCTAAACTAGTACAGCCATTATGTTTACCTGTATGGAAATTTCTCAAAAATTCAAATAGATACAGTGATCTATTTACTGGCTATCTACCCAAGAGAAATAAAATTGAGTAAGTTGAGAAGATATCTTCCCTGCCATGCTCACTGCAGCATTATTTACCATAGCCAAGAAGCAGAAGCAGCCTAGATGCCCATCCGCTTGTGAAAGGACAAAGAAAATGGGTTACATATACACAATGGAATATTAACCATAAATAAGAATGAATCTTACAAATTGTGGTAGCATCAATGAACTTGAAAGACATCACATTAAGTGATATGAAACAGGAGCAGAAAAGCAAGTGTTACACGATCTCTCTTATATGTGGAATCTAGAAGTCTTGACATCATGGAAACAAAGGGGAATGGTAATACCCAGGAGCTCAGAGGGAGATGGCAGATTAGGGAAATGGGAGTGAGGGATTCAAAATTTCAGGAGGGCAATGACGAATAAGTCCATGAGATCTATTGTACAACATGATGTCTCTGGTTGATAACAGCAGACTGTAAGTCATTGGGATAGTAGATTTTGAGTGCTCTTACCACAAAAAGTAGTGAGTATGATAATTAGTTTGATTTTGCCATTTCAAAATGCATACATGGTTGAAAACATAATGTGGCACATGATAAACGCACACGATTTTTCAATTATAAATAAATGTTAACAGACACTTTTCCAACAAGTGACCTTAAATTATGCAAGTCCAGTGACAGAAAGTGGTAAGCCCATAACAGATGTAGGATGTACCTATAGATACTCAAAGAATGAAGAAAGGTTCTCTTCAGTAGAAGATCTCTGGGAATGCTTCATTATTGAACTAGTATTTGCTATTGAGTATTGGTTTGACAAAATATTCAGCGCTGCTTCTTGGGAGCTCTGTTACTTGAGTTCAGTGTCTCCATACTGTCTGCCAGCTAGGGTGGGAAATTTAAAAGACATTTTCCTATTTCCTGTCAGTCTAAGATGCTTCAGTTCATTTGATATAATTCCTTCATAGTCCATAGATTCACCAGTTTCCTCAAGGAATCTCAATTCTTTCTTTGGAGAATAGTTCTAGAAACTAAGGCCTGGGTGTAAAGTGTGCTCGTTGTTACTGGAGTGTCATTATTGGATGTCCTTTCACCTCAAAGAGCAAGCAAATATGTGCATAAGTATACTATTAATGTTCTAACAATGCACATATTTATAAATATTTCTACATGTAACATCTGTGCTTATATTAAAGTAAATACGAATTCATATTGACGTTTTCAACTCTACTTCATTAATACATGGATCATTCTAATCATCTTCCTTACTCATCTGTAAACTTGTGCAAAATGATTGAGAAATCAAGCTCTGTTAAACATGCTTTGGCAAATTAAACAACACTACACAGATTAGCAAGGCACAGTTCTAGGTGCCTGGATTCTTAACAAGTAGGCCAGCAAACTGTGAGAAGAAGGCCCACCCAAGATGCAGATGACGTGAGCCAGTGGATCTGTAGCACAGACAGAGCAAAAGAGTTAGAGAAAGAATGAAGTGTTTCTGTTCTGGAAGAGCTCCAATGTTGACTGTCACTGTGGGACATTGGTCTCCAGCATAGACTTGCACTAGAGATTCTACAGTGAGTTTCCAGGCCTTTGAGCTTGAACTGGTGTTGCACCCTTGACCTTCTTGTTCTGTAGCTTCTATCTTCTTGTCTAAGCAGCTACTGGATCTCCTGCTGTCTCACTTGCACACAGCCATTTTGGATCTCCCATCTCTGACCTAGCAGATGGCCATTTTGGACTCTCATTTTGATCTGTAAGTATAAGTCTATCTAATAAATATGCACACACACACACACACACACACACACACACACACACACACTTCTATTATTCTTACAGAACCCTAATACACTCATCATCCATTTACTTAGTTGTTACATACTAGTATACATGGATAGCACCATTAGAATTCTTAACAAATGTCCATATGCTACAAAAGTTTACTGACTAGAGATCAGTGTTCATGAACAGCTTCTTTTGAACTTAGATTTATAACCTGTGCCTATTTCCACAGTCACTTGTGGCAGTCTCTTTTGCCTTATTCCTTTCAGAAAAGTTGTTTCATATATTAATAACGCATTTAGATTATCTTGTCACAGCCACTTGCATTTTTTGGGGGGTCCCACAACATGCTAAATTAGTTTTGTTTGCATATGTTAATTCATTCTTTGTACAGTAAAGTTTTATGGGTTTTGGCAAATGCATACAGCCATGTATCTAGCATTCTAATAGCATACAAAACAGTTTTTGCACTCTGGACAAATCCCATGTGCATTACCTATGCAATTCATCTGTCCGCATTCCAGCGCCTCTAGTATTCCTGCTCTGTTTTATTTCCCTTCATCACTGAGCATAAAACTCAAATCCGTACATATCCACTGGGCAAGTGCTTTAACCTCTGAGCTACACCAGCAGCCTGTCTGCCATATTTAATGTGGTTATCAATTTTGGATTAATACTCACCTTGATTTAACTGTTTCTTTTGTGTTGGATTTGTTCATTTTTCTTTTCTTGCACTCTTTTTATGCCTTCATTAGTTTTAATTGAGTGATATTTGTTTAATTCTCTCCCCTAGCATGCCAACTATACATCTTTTAATTTTTTTCTAGATTTATTGGGGAAGAGGATTAATGATATTTTCAAATCATGTAGTAAATATATATGTATATAACATAGGATTTGCTACTTAAAGCATTTTACGTGCAGAATTCAGCGGCATTGTACAATTATTGCCATTACGTTTCCCAGAGACTCTGAATCCATTAAATAGTAGCAGCTTTCTCTTTTCCTTGCTCTAGGCCCTGGGAACCTTTCATCTACTTTCTGTCCCTATGAATTTGTCTGTACTAGATATTTCATATAAAGAAACCCATATATCAAAATAGTGGCCATGTATATATCACTAAATGTTTTCAAGGTACATTCATGTTGAGACATATATCGTAACTTCATGTTTTCTACAGCTGAATACTATTTCATTTTTCATATATGCCTCATTCTGTTTCTCCACTCATCCACTCATGGATACTTTGGTTGCTTTGCACCTTTTGCCTGTTTTGAATAAAGTCGCTAGAATATTGGCACGTAAATATCTGCTTGAGTCCATCTTTTTAGTTCACTGAAACCATAAGAGAGGCGCATTCCTAGGACAATGGATATTCTTATGTTTGACATTTTGAGGAATGGACAAACTCTCCCACAGAGGCTGAATATTTTGCTTTCCCATTTGTAATGTCCAACATTAGAACAACTTAAGATTCTCCACATCTTTGTCAAAGCTTGTTATTTCTGGGTTTTCAAAAAGCCATTTTAGTGAACCTGAAGTGCTACCATCTTGTAGCTTTGATCTGTATTTTCCTGATGACTAATGATGTTGAACATATTGTTGTGTGTCTATTGGTCACTTCCACTTTTTATTTGGAGAAATATCTGTTCTTGATATAACTTATTTTTGAGTTGAGTTGTTTGTCTTTTGGGTATAAAATTTAAGAATACTTTATGTATCCTGGTTGTTAAAATATGAATATTTTCTCCTCTCTGTGTGTTGTCTTTTCAATTTCTTGATATTGTCCTTTTCTTTACAAAAGTTTAAACTTTTTGTGTTTTTATTTTGCTGCCTATATCTTAGTGTCATAGTTATGAAACCACTGACAAACCCAACATCAAGAAAATTTATCCCTATTTTCTACTAAACATTTTATAGGATGTGCTCT
Source organism: Ctenodactylus gundi (assembly GCA_004027205.1). NCBI lineage: Eukaryota > Metazoa > Chordata > Mammalia > Rodentia > Ctenodactylidae > Ctenodactylus > Ctenodactylus gundi. The sequence continues at coordinate 56,983 of PVKB01003065.1, read as the reverse complement.
TAAAATTAGTTCTTTGATTCATTTCGAGTTCATGTTTACATCAAGTATAAGGCCTGTGCCTTATACCTCAGTCTTTGGCATGTGGATATTTCTGATTTTCCAGCAGCAGTTGTTGAAGATAATTGTTCCTTATTCATTGAGTCATCTTGGAAGCCTTGCCAAGCATCAATAATTAAATATCAATGTAAGAGCTTATTTCTGACTTCTCTGCTCTCTTCCATTGGTCCATGTGTTTATCTTATGCTAATATCACACTCTTGGTAGCTTTGTATTAAGTTTTATATGACTGTTCCAACTTTGTTCTGTTCAAAAAGTATTTCGGCTATTTGGCCACACTTGCATTATTTTTTAAAGACAACATCTCCATTTCTTCCAAAAGGATCACTGTTTTTTGTTTTTTATAAATCAGGGATAACATTGAACAATATATTTTTTAGGTGCTACTAACATGATAACGATATGAAAGCTTCCAGTTTTTGAACACAGAATGTATTTCCTTCATCAAGATCTTCTTCCATTTATTTCAGCAATATTTTGTAGAGTTCCACATGTGAGTTGTATGTTTCTACCATTAGATTTAATGGTAAATGGTGTCATTAATTAATGGTACCATTAGATTTAATCCTCAGTATTTTGTTCTTTTTGATGCTATTATAAATGAAATTGTGGGTTTTTTTTTTATACAGTTGATTGCATTTTTGTTCTTTTTTATTATTGTTGTTTTTGGTTTGAGACAAGGCATCACTATGTAATTCAAATTGGCCTTAAGCCAAACTCAAAGTCTTCCTGTCTCGGCCTTGCGAGTGTTGGAGTTATAGAGGTGAAACACCATGCCTGATTTCATTTATTTGAAGTAAAATTGTATGTAATAATAAATACCACACATTTTGAAGTTCTAATATTAATTTCTATTTCTTCTCTCACTAAAGAGTTGAAGAAAACCTAACCTAGAATGGCAAACAAAAAAATTAGGATCATTAGCGTTTCTACATCTTTAATTTTAAAATTCAGATTGTCCATGACTAACATATAGCTACATGCTAAAATTATTGTACACTGCAAGTTACTTAATATGTTGATACTTTAAACATTTGTAGTTTAGATCTAGTAAAAAGCTATGAATTCCAGACTCTTCATATATTTGAACTATAACTGAAAGTCTTTTCTTCTGTTAGATTTTAAAGGAACAAAGCATTCTAATGTCATTTAATCTGTTCCAGAACACATGGAAAGAAAAAACCTTCCAAACACATACCAAAATTGGTAGAAGAAAACTATAGTTAATTATAAATTATTAGCACTAATGCAAAAATACCAAATTAAATGTTAGCAAATAGCGACTATCAAACCATTAAAAGAAAAAATAGATCAAGACACTGAGTGTTACATCAGAAATTCAAAAAGGACTAAGTACTGGAAAATACATTAATATAATTAAGGTGTAAATTTATCAAAGAAAAATATTATACTAATTTTCATAAATAACAACACACAGTTTGTAAAATTCAATGGCTGTGCCTGGTTAATAAAGACAAATCATCCCAAATGGAACAAAATGAGCAAAGAAATAAAAAGAAAAAGAAAGAAGGATCAAAGCCTGGTGTCCAGCTTACCAGTATGGTATGAAAAGTCTTGTACTGAAATCAAGCATAAGGCTAGTGCTCCACTGTCATCTCTACTATTTAATGCTTTGTGGGTACTTTTAGGGCAAACACGAAGATAAGAAAAGAAGAGGCAGCAACGTTGGAAACAAGAAGGCAAATTTTTCATCGTTCATGGATATGATTGTATACCCTTAAAAACAAAATAAAACAGAAAAATGCATGTAACTTAATTTAAAAACTAAAAATGTCTCTTCTTTCTTCCTCTTATTTTTGTTTGCTTGGATGTGGCAGTGTGAACAGATTTCCAAGGTGGCAAGGCCGAGGAGGCTGTGGGTTGAGAAAATGCCAAAGGCAGTGGGCCCATGAGCTGAGGAAGTGATCAGCTTAGTCAGGAGACTGGTTATATACAAGGGCGCTGAACATATCAGTAAGAATATTGAGAGTAATAGGAACTAGACATCAGAAAAGTGATGTACACATACAGAAAGAGGAGAGCTGGGGAGACACATGTGGTGCTGGATCTTAACTAAGCATAATAATGTGTGCTCATACTTTCTCCACACACAGAGAAACAAAGAGAGAGAGAGAGAGAGAGAGAGAGAGAGAGAGAGAGAGAGAGAGAGACATAGAGACAGACAGACAGAGAGAGAGAGAGAGAGAGAGAGAGAAACAGAGACAGAGAGAGTTTGTCTACACCCACATGCATATGAAGAAACATTTCCTGTCTTTTAAAGGGCGATGGGTACTCAGATGACTGTGGTTTCTAAATACTACCCTCCTTTTCAAAGGACTCACGGATTCTTGTAAAAGTACAGACTCTAGGAGTAGTGTAAGTTGACCCTGGAATATTGAGAAGTACGGGAATGAGAAAGATAGAAGTGTTAAATGTACACTGGAGAGGGCCTGAGAGGGTTCCCACTAGCCAAGCATAGGATAGTTTGAGGATCAGAATAAATACTCAATAGTGCAATATCACAATCAAATGAATACTATAAGAATCAATCCACTGAGTCTATGCTGAAATTTTAGAAAATAATCAAAAAGAACAAGGGTGCAATGAGGTCCGTTGTCTTTCCTAGAGTGGAATATAAATTAGAGAATGTAGAAAGAATTATGTAAATAGAAAAACCACATGTTGGGGCCTTTTCATGCAATTATTTTTTGTGACTTTCATAAGAGCAACACCCTTCGGTAGTCAGTCTTTTGTGTTTGGTCCATTTTACTGAAGATTATTGACTCTAGGTGGCCCCATTTTCTCAAATGCTTCGCATCTGTCTTTCTTTATGGCTGCCTACTATTGAGAGACGGGGTAGGAAGAGGGGTGATGGACTGCTGGGAGAGGGATGAATCTCTGAGAGTGGTGGGAGAAGGCACAGGGAAAGAGGGAAGGAAAAAGAGGCCAAAGTCGGTGTAGATGGTCATTGACTCCCAAGATATATGCTTCTGATGTGTTCTTGAATCTATTCATGTTTATAAAAAATAAATTTTCAATAGAAAGAAAAAGAAAGAAAAATCGCTATTTAAGAATCACCGTCACATTGATTGCTTTAGCTAGGAATTGTAACTGAGTGCTAAGGCAATGACTGAATGCATTGCTGTTGCTGTCGTTGTAGTTGTTGTGTTTTGTTCAGCTGTTTCTGAGACAGGGTCTCACTATGTAGTCCTGGCTAGCCTTGGAGTCTGTATGGAACTCAGGTTGGCGTTGGGTGTTTGATTGAAAGTCAGGATACTGGAATGGCTCAGAGAAACTCCAAACTACTTAACCATTATAAGGGGCAAATCTTGGCTCTGTGTGGGAAAAAGCTGGGAGACACTGCTTTGCCTGAGTAATGAGAGTGTTACCATCACTATCACTGGAACACTGCTCTTATCTTACACCTCTGCCTCCCACCCCAGCCCTGTATGTCCCTCTGCTTATAGCACAATACCTTTCCTGTAGTCTTCCTGCCTGGTGTGAATTTGGACAGAAGTAATCACCAAATAGATCTCGATTAGGGAACAACATACAAAACGAAACACACATACTCTGTGCAACTATCAAGATCATAAAAATAAAGGAAAAACTGAGGAAATGTTGCAATCCAAAGGAGACCAAAACCGCAAGAAGACTGGACGTGAAATGTAACCTTGGATTGGATCCTAATACAGAAAATAGAAAGACATGGGGCTGGAAGAATGGCAGAGCAGTTAAAGCACTTGCTTAGCAAATGTAAGGCCCTGAGTTTGATTCCCAAGCACCACATAAAGCCCGGTGCAGTGGCGCATGCTTGTAATCTCAGCACCAGGTGGTGGAGACAGGAGGATTGCCGTCAGCCCAAGGCCAGCCTAGGCTACAGAGCGAATTCAGGACCAGCCTGGACTACAGAGGAAGACCCTGTCTAAAAAAAAAAAGGATAAAAAAGGAAACAGACACACAATTGTTGAGACACTTGGTAAATGCTGACTGGACTCTGTGGATTGGGTGGTAGTGCTGCAGGAGTGTTTGTTTGCTGACTTGGATGTGTCTATTATGACTACTAACCTTGCCTTCAGGAAGCACATGTTGACATAGTCTGCAGTGACACGTTAAGGATTCTGGAATAGTCTTATTAGAGTATTAGGAGTTCTTTGTTCTGTTCTTACAATGTTTTAGTGAGGTTGAACTGTTTCATAGTAAAATATGAAAACTGTAATTTGGACCTAATAATATCATTAAAATAAGTAATACAGGAAAAAAATAACTGTGCTACATAGTGCGTTAAGGACCAGCCTGGCTACAGAGTGAGACCTTGTCTCAAAACAAATAAATGCCATAAAACTATATGTCACTGATAGCAGAAAATGTAATGTAAAGTTTTCTATGTTAACATTTATACTATTATTCAAAATTTAGCTAAATTACATTATGCTTATCTAAGATGAGGTGGATCATTTTTATTAGAAGTAGAAGAAATAAATAATATGGATAAAGCAAAACATTTTAAAAATACGAATGTGCCTACATAATACATTTTTAAATGAAAGAAGACATCATATTTACAATTGCAGCTGCAACAACAACCACAAAAATAGAATGTATAAATACAGTCAATTATGAATGTATAGAGCTCATATGAAAAAATCAAAACATTGAATATTGTCTTACAAATAGATTTCAATAATGAAAGACATGATTTACCCCGTCAAATCTATCTATAATTTTAATGTTTTCTTATTAAAACAGGATTTTTAAAATTAATTAAGCTTACTGTAAACTTTATCTTGAAATAAATCACTGAAGAGCAACCACGGCCTTTCTGCAAAAGAGAAATAACCAAATGGAATTGGCATGCAGCATTTTATCTATAATAAAGATAAAATAATTAAAACATCATAGCAATTTTTCATGATAATTAAGGAAACAAAATAGCGAGCCAAAAAGCATTCAAATCACATTGCAATTTGGCATATGAAAAATACGCCACTTCAAATTGGTAAGAAAAAACATGATGTCTTAATCAATAAATGGTAAAAAGAATGATTTTTCAAGGCAAAAAATAAAGTCAGCTCCCGATCTCACTCCATATGCCAAAACAATTTTCAGGTGGTTCAAAGATTTAAGTTTTAAAAATCAAGCAAAATACTAGATATAGACATGAAAAATCTTGTCTTTAATTTCAGCCTATTTTTCTAAATATGTCATAAACCCAGCAGCTGTAAAAGATAGATAAATTAATTACTCAAACATTCATGAACTTTTGTTTCTGGAGAATATGGAACAGAAATATTTCCCTATTTTTCAGGTTAAGTACAGAGAAAACCCTGGACATTATGTATCAAACAGCTATAAGAAGATAGAAACATGCAGTGGGATAAGACAGGCAGGCTAGCGACCTCAGGACCCAAGGAACGACACTGGTCAGTTCTTAAGTATTATTTTTGCTTCTTAAATTCCTAATCTGGTTAATGGAGAAGAGAAGACTATGACAACCCAGAAAGAGAAAGAGGGAGAGAGAGAGAATTGCTACTTCTAGCGGAAGGACTAGGAAGGAATATGGCAGCCTTGTAAAATGGAAAACTTAACAGAAAATATACAGGCAATAAACACTTCAATCTGGCTATATACTACAGATAATCTTTGGTATTAGCCCTACTCCTGCCAGCAAAGTTCAAATAAAGAGCTTAGACTTATACCCCTATCGAGGACAGAATCAACGAACTCTAAGAAAGAACAGTAAGAATTACCCAATTTGAATGGTAGAGAGAAAATAAAGACTAAACAGCTGAAGAGTCCCAGGAACACGTGGGACTATAAAAAGTAACTAGTATTCTTGTCTTCAGAATTCCAGAAATGTGGAGAAAGAGTGGAACTCAAAACGTTTTACGTTTAAACAAAAAGTATCTCAGCACTAGGGACGCTGAGGCAGGAGAATTGCCATGAGAATTGCCATGAGTTTGAGTGCAATCTGGGCTACATAGTGAATTCAGGATTAGCCTAGAATACATAGCAAGACATGATTTAAAAAAAGAGAGAGAAAGAAAAAGCTTGCATAAATAGGTGATGGCTGAGAATTCCCCAAATTTAGCAGAAAGCATAGACTAACATGTTCAAGAAGTTCAGTATTCTTATGTATATGCTAATTACTGTGATTTCATCGTCACACAATGTTTTCGTGTGTCAAAACATCACATTGTAAGTCAATAATCGAAACTTGCTTGAAAATAACTATTCTGAAAAGTTTTAAGATTTCTGTGCACAAAAAGAACCTTAACATAATCAATGCCTTAAAAATAATACCGGGGGGCGGGGGAATACCTGTAGTATCTATTATAGGGACTTCTTTTCATAATAATTGGGTAGTCTAATGATTGTGGTTGTAACTCAGTGATATATCGCTTGCCTACCGTGCATATCACACTGGATTCAATTCTCCAACATCTTCTCCGAAAAAAGAGAGAAAAATATGATTATCAATAAAAGTAAATAAAAAAATGAACAACAGTTTAGAGAAAACTGAAAATGTACTCAATAAATGTTGAGATTAGTAGGTTTGATAACACCCTTCAGTGTTGAAAGAAATGTAGATAAGAGAAATCATCCTCCTCTAGCCGTGATGGAGATGTAAAATTTTGAAGACACATTGCATTTGGTCCAGCAACTCTAGTGTGATGAATTTGTCCTGTAGACATTTGTAGGGGCAGTAGTTACTGGGGATGGAGCCCAGAACTTTGCTCTGAGCTACATCCCCAGGTTTTTTTTTTTTTTTTCATTTTTAAGACAGGATCTTGCCTAATTGCTAAGTCACCCAGGCTGGGCTCTAGCTTGTGATTCTCCTGCCTCAGCCTCTCAGAGATAGGACTACAGACATGAACTATTATGCTAAGCTTTTCTTTTGGATATTCTTACATGTGTTTTTAAAAACATAAACGTATTTATTGCACACTGTTGCACTCATGAAAGATGGAAAACTACTTAAATGTCTGTAAACAGGGGGCTGATTCAATTATTATGCATTTATAATATGAAATATTATATAGTCACTAAATCAAAATATATGTATCTTCACCTTGTTTAATGTAGTGGATTGAAAACATGGTCTTATCACTCCAGTCAAGAAGTGGAGTCTTGATCACCCCGTAAACTTGGGTGGGACATTGTGACTTCTTTAATGAATAAAGTGCAGCAGAAGCGATGCCACGTGACTTCTGAAGTTGGGAAGAGCATGCAGCTGCTGCAGCTTCTGTTGGGACGGTTGCATTGGTAGCATTTAGTCACTGTGCCTGGAAATCTTGTTTCCATAAAGCCACAATGACGAGGAGGGGGGAAAGATGGAGAGAAGAAAGAGGTCTAAGGTGAAATCTGCAGCAAGGAAATGATGAAAGCCATGTGATAGAAAACAAATACTTTCTGAAGCGCCATCTGATTGCAATTGCGTGACGGAATCCTATGTGAGAACCGCATACCTAAGCCTAGGCAACCCCAGATTCACGACGAAAATAAGTGTTTCTTATTGTTTTAAATATGTCCTCAAGTTTGTTTTCTACAGCTGAATAGAGAATTGAAGTAGTTGATATACAACAGTCTCCAAATTGTAATTTTAAGTAAAAAAAAAAAAAAAAAAGGTGAAGGAGAGTACGTACAATGACCCATCTTCTTTAAAAAGTTTGCATCTCCATCAGTACTGTAAGAGGATAATTTTCCTTTTCTACACTTTTTTTTTGTCAATAGAGGGTGTTTTCAAACCTATTTATATTATTTCAAAGACATGTTTTTGTAACATGTATTATAGGCTTATCACATACAAGGATGAGTGAGAACTAGGTAAAAACGGTTACTTTTTTGCAGTATTAGAGATTAAATTCAGGCATTTGCAGTGAGCTACATTCCCAGCCCTTTTCTTAATTTCTAAACAAACAAAGTCCCACTTAATTGCCACATTGCCCAGGCTGGGTTTGCATTTGAGATCCTTCTGCAATAGCTTTCCAGAGTGTGAGGGTTACAGGTATATGACATCCAACCTGGCTCAGAACAGAAGAAAAAAGTTGCTTCTTCAAAGGACTGGACTTCAGGGAGACGAAAGAACATTTTCATTGTACACTGACTGCTTACCATTAATAAAAAGTATTTTATCACATGCATAGGGTATTCTACAATAATTTAAAATTTACTTTTTAATCTTTAGGAAGCAGAGATAGAACTTGTTTGGGGAAAGAATTTGTTTCTATGAAACAAGGACATATTTCTTTATTTCCTTCTGTTTAGTAATGCCAGTCCTAGGTAATCTTTTCTATAGCTCCTAAAATGATACTGTTTATAATAACACCCAGTCAGAACTAGATAAACTGATTCTTCTCAGAAATAACACCTCTACTGAGATGTAATTTGCATATCTAGATCAAACTCATCTATTTAAATTATACAATTCAATGATTTTTACTATATTAAGAGAGTTGTGCAACTGTCAGCACAATTGATTTTAAACCATTTTTATCATCCCTCCAGCATTCCTATACCCACCAGGAGTTGCTTGAAGTTCACTTTGCCTTCAGACCCTGGCAACCAATAACACAGCCTCTTTCTCCATAGAGCAACCTATTCTGAACATTTTTATATAAATGGGATCATGAAGTAAGTGGCATTTTGTGACTTTTTGAATTACCATAATAATTCAAGGTTAATCCGTGTTGTAGCACGCATTAATCCTTCATTTTTATTGTCAAAATGTCCCATTGCACGAATACACGACAATTTGTTTATGCACTCATCAGTGGATGGATATTTGAGTCATTACTATATTTTGTATATTAGTAATGATATTGCTATGCTTATGGATAGATATATATTTTCAAATTATCTTGGAGATTTTATATATACATATAAAATTGCTGATTCATTTGGTTAACTCTGAACGTTTTGAGACATTGAAAATTATCAAAAAATCCTTTCTTTGTGAAACGTAACTCAGTAGACAGTGAAAGTCTTATGTGAGTCCCCAAAAGAATGACTCTTTCGTTACTCGGAATGAAAACTATGCTTTTCACCTGCCACTGCCTTGCTGCAATCACTGCAAAAGTCAGGTCCAACTTGTATCTCATCCTAGGGCCGTTCACCTCTCCTTGGGCCTTCCCACACATGTGGGTTCCATGATTTAATAAGATGCCTTCTAGGATATTCCTAGAGCTAGAACATCTCAGCCTCAATTTATGTGAGGCATTATAGGCAGTGTTTGTGCCCTGTGAGTAGGTAAGAAACCTTACAATTCCATTGCCCACTAGATCTTTTTCATGGAACTAAGTTGCAAAGCCACCCAAAATTGTCTCCTACGGGTGGCTATTATCATTATTGCTATTTGTTCCATTGGTTAAGTGAAAACCTAGTGCCCAGCATCTCCCTTAGATGTATGTTTTACTGATAATGGCAACTGTTCATGAGCACCTATCATCTTATTGAATCCCCACAATTATCCACCAGCTATGACTGTCTTCAGAATACATATGAGGAAACTGCGGCTATATTGTCTTTGAATTGATCAGGGGATCAAGTTAAAGGTAAGTGAATACTGTTGGGCAAAAAAAGAACACACAGCTCTCACGAGAATACCTATTGGAGGCAGGTGGAAGAGGGGGAGGGTAGATGCCAGTATTCAATGATGGCAATTACCAAGTAGAAGGGAGACAGCCATCTATCCAGATGGTTTAGACTAATGATTCCCAACATGTTTCATGTTATGACACACTAATTTTGTCTAATTTTACTAATTCCCCAAAGCAATATGTGGGTTCTTAAAAGTAATTAAAGTAGAATTAAATATTATGTTAATTAAACATGCCTTTAAATGAATTTTAAATACCATGAATTGGACTTACCCCTTGGGATAACTGCAAATTGCCTATCCTGATTTTGTGACAACTCAAAGTGTTAGGAACTTAAACTTTCACCAGCATAGAGGAGGAAACTGAGCCAGAATATCTGTTGGCCTCTGATTTTGTCTTAGGAGTTCTATTGTAGATGCTTTTGAGTGACCATGGGAAGCCCATGGTGACAAAGTTTACTCTCTGTGACAAGACCAACCTTCCTCACAATTATCTTAATTCTAGTTCCTCTTTGGGCTTCACCGTCTCCTTTATAAGCTATTATTTCACTAGGCTGGTCATCCTCATTGGAGACAGTCCTTACCTATAGCTCAATCTTCCTCACATTCCTGGCATTCACTGTCTGCAAGACCGTGGTCTCGTCTAACCTGTTTTCCCAAGCCAACATTGACAGTGTTCTTAGCTCCTATGTTCTACATCAAATTCTGCAACTTCTCCTCTTAACCACTTTCTTTGTGGTATTTGTTTTTCTTTCAACATGCTGATCTGTGCTAGTTCTGTGTCACTTGGAAAACTTTTAACTGTTTCTGTACTGTATCCATAGACATGCATCATCCAGTGGACTGCCTGCTCCAGGACAAACACAAATTCTTATATCTCTAGCCTCTCACCTGGCTATTCTCAGCCTGTACTGAGGCTGTGGAATCAGCTTCCACAGGGCCCAGTGTGTCAAATGCCCCCACTACCTACGTATCCTTGGAATGGCCACTCACAGCAATAGAATAGGCTGGCTTTACCCTGAGATCACCTGCATGCTCCACTCTGGAATCTGAGGGCAAATGTCTGGTAAAAGTTTCCAAACTTCCAGCCACTTCTCTCTCCCACCTGTTCAAATTAAAGTTTCATTTCAAACCTTGCGTTCATATGAGATTTGATCATAGGAGGCAATTCTTTCCAGGATATTTATTTAGCCTGCACTCCTATGTACGCATTTAAAAAGTGCGGTCACATCCCAAGTGTGCATTTCACTCTTACTTCGAGCACACTGACGGAAGCTATTGTTAGTTATATATGTTCTTTCTATCAATCTTTTCAGAGTTCTTTGTTAACAATTAGTCATGAGGGCTCATCCATACGCTACTGTATTATGCAACAGTTATGTTCAAAAGGAAGACTGCTTTTTGATCTGCATACTATTCCTAATGTATTTTAAGTGAAAAGGGCACGGTCCAGAATAGCAATACATTGTCTTCCTATTCCAAATGCACTTACACACACATACACATGCAAAGGAATGGATTTTAAAAAGGAAGATTAAAAGGCTATATGCCAAAGGGCTACTGGTTGCTGTCTCTGGGTGCCGAAGTTTACCAATTGATATGTTCCTCTCCTCCGTATTTTCCAGTGCTCCCTTAATGAGCATGTGACTTGCTCATCATCAAGAAAAGGTAATTTTGGGTAATTCAATTAGTTATCAGAGTCAAACAGCATGTGTGGAAAAGGTGACAATTCCTGCTGAAGAGAAATTAACACCTTTGTTGTTGTTATGAATTGAGGTTCCTTTTTTAAAGTAGGAACATATCTCCAAAATTAAAAAGGAAGTAAATGGGAACGCACTGAGTTTTGAATAATCATTTTACTTACAAAATTTCAAGAAAGACAAAGTGAAACCATTTTCTGACACTTTCTTCAACTTTGTTTCCTGCAGAGCCCATACTTTACTCTCCCCAAGAGAAAGGCCAGGTCTCCTGTTTCCTTTGACTTCTCCCACACTCTTCCCACTCTTCCCGATACTGCCATGTAGTTGAGAGTAAGTTTGTGCATATAATAGCCATTTAGAATATGATTGGTGACTGACTTGCCGATTTCCATTTTCCACTAATCTCAGCCTAGCCATGGTCTCAGAATTATACAAGGTACCTCTTCAGAGGCCTGTTACCTCTCCTGGTTGCCCCTGCTAAGCACCCTTGGTCCCAGAAACCACCATTAAACCTTCACTTGTTCAGGCTTCTGCAAGTTTCAAGCTCCAAGCTTTCTCTGCTTACACGGATTTCATGTTCAATCCACCCAGTCTTTCTGATGAAACGTCCTTCAGAAAGCTTAACCAGCAGCAATTCAATATCCAGAAATCCAGTTAGACTTCCTTTATGGATGCAATATCTCTGATTTAATCCATCCAAGGAGACCAAATGACTGACAGAAGTATCAGCTCTGGGCCAAGGAAGTCCTTAATGTCCTTGCCTTGGACAGGACCATAGCTGGGGCCAACTGGACTCTGTTATTTAGCAGGGTGGGATCTTGCCCCGTCGCACAATATCTCCTTGTTGACTCAGGCCCTGGCTCCTGCCTGAGACCTGGTTTTGGGCCAGCTCAGGTAGTCTGAGGACCGTCTCTCTGTAGGGTCTCTCAGTGTGACAGCCCAGGGCCAGATGCTGCTCTGAGCACCACTGCCTGGAGCATGCCACGAGGGATCTCTGGCCCACATCAGCAAGCAGCTCACTCACCCCGTGTGAAGGGACTGCGTCCAGTCATGTGTTGGGCTTTGGGAGGATGTGGACATGTGTGGGGTTATCAACGGGAAGCCACAGCGTTTTCCTCAACACTGACCAGCAGAAGCCAACAGAGGCTGGTATTCATTCTCTGTGACACCAGAGGGAACAGAGTTGCTGCCTAACTCGTAGAGGCCTCTTCCTCCACCAACACACGTATCTTCCCTTTCCCTTCTGAAATGGCTGGACTAAGATTCACTGGTTTGGCATCTTACTATGACTGCCTTCCAGACCCCTAGGATGTCCCTGCCCCTAGGGGTCGGCACTGGGGTAGCAGGACTGAAATGGAGACTTCATTGATTCCCACAGACAGCCATTTCCATTGATCTAATAACCAAGAAGGACAATTGATGAGGCAATGAAAACATCCTCTTCTTGGAAGCCTATTAGAGACCAGGAAAACTGGGTGATTGGTCATTTGGGCTGAATTTGGTAATCTTCAGATTCAGAAAGTAAAGCTCTGAGTTTCCTGAAAAACAACAAAATAGCTACCAGTGCCACCTGACTGAGCTCGCTCAGTTTGCCCAGATCTAGTGGGGTTTGCATAATTCCTGAGAGGCCACTGGAAACTTAAGCCTGGTAATGTGCTGCATGAGCTGGGTAAATACCACTGGAGCGCACATCTACAGCAGATCCACAGTAAACAAAACCTGGGTCTGTACTGGAGATATTAAAGCTGTAGAATGCTAGAAGTAATAACTGGGAACAGGAGACAGTGACTGAGTATGTACCATGTCTGCACACTATTCTGTTCAATATGAATGCACCACCTCTTTTAAACTTCACAGCCATCTAAGGAGATATAGAGTCCTATTGCCTCTATCTTACAAATAAGGAACCTGAGACAGAGAAAGATTAAGGAGCTTGTATAAGATCACAGAATTAAGAAGTGAAGGAGGTAGGGCTTAACATAGAGCAGTCTGGTTCCACAGTTTGTCTCTTTGTGTGTGTGCGTGTGTGTGTGCGTCTGTGTGTGTGTTTGTGTGTGCGCGCGCGCGCAATGCTGAGGATTGAACCTGAGGCCTTATACATGGCAGCCAAGAACTTTATCACGGAGTTAAGCCCTTTGTCCACAGTGTTTGTACTCTTAACCACTATACTATGTTACCTGATAAAGTTGAAAGAAACCCTTCTCCATAAGCAGAGAATCATAAGATGTGGTCAGAACAATTGTGCAGGTCCCTGAGCTCAGAAGGACCCTCTACTTGGGGATTCACGTTGCTATCACGAAATTTTAATAAACACTTTCAAGTGAAATCAAAAATCCAATGGGACAACTGAACATGAATTGAGATTTTGAAGTCTGTGACAGCACATAGTCCCCCCTTTTAAAGCCTCCTCATGTCCATGGAGCAGGTTCTTGGCCACGCACTTCCCAGGTCATTATTTATTTATTTATTTTGTCTAGGACTCTGTCCAACCTCCCCTCTATCCCACTCTATGAGAGATGCAACCCTTCACCTTTAGGGGCCTATACATAAGCATAAGAAGGACTGAGGGCACACATATAGACTCTGTAAAATATTAGAGTTTCATATATTGACAGCTACTCTGTCCCTAGAAAGTTAGTGCCATGTGGCCTTTGGCAGGTGCCTCAGTGGAACCTTTGGAGCTGGGCTCTTCATCCCCAGCCAGGTACTTAATGCATCCTGAGTAGAGATTGAAAGACCATGATGGTCACCTGGCCATCATGGGTTGGGGCAGCTAGTTCATGAGAGGGAATATGCTTCGTTTAACTTCCTCCTCCCCGACCAAGGCACAAAGCATGTTGGATCTACCTGCTGGTGGGAGAAGGAACCCAGAATTCAGTTTATATGCACTGAGTGATGGAACAATGTCACTGGGCACTTATGATGGTCTACATTTACCTTACGAGTGCCCCTGGGTCTCAAAAATGTGGAATTAAATGGTGAATTTAAAACACCAAGACGGATTGAGCACGGTGGCACATAGCTGTTAATCACAGCACAGGCTGAAGCAGAAGGACTGCAACTTAGTGACTTAGCAAAACCCTGTCTCAAAATTATAAATAAATAAATAAGAAACTGGGGACACAGCTCAATGTGAAGCCCTAGGATCAATCCAGAGTACTACCCAAAAAAACTTGAGAAAGACTACAGATGAAAGGAAAGGGCTTTGTATCTCAAAATCTCTAGTAGAGGTTTTTCTCTGCTTTGACAAAGGGGTTTTAGATTGTTACGTTTTGCACCCAAACTACAAGTTTTGAAGTCAACGCTGACAGTAAGGACTGCCTAATAACTAAAGCACTTTGGTGTTCCTTGAGACCCACCACTCCTTGTATATGCATCATAAAAGCTGACGAAGTTGCAGCTATTCCCAGCTTTTTCTGGGGCACTCATCTGTTCCAAGGAAATAGATGAAAATTATTTACTGCTCATTCTAATGAGGTCCATTTTGTCCCAGTCTCCCAGGTGTGTTAAGTTCCAAACCATATGAAAAAATAATAACAGACAGTATTCTGGGTTTATGAAGTAAGCAATCTGAATTTTAATTCTTCCTGTGATTAATTAGTGTTAACAGACTGTTCCTAAGCTTCTGGAAGGATATGTCAGGGAAGGACAAGTGAGAGCGAGGCTTTGGGTACATCACGCCTCCTGCAGCCAAACTTCTTGCACTTTTATGTTTTCTAAGCTTTTTCTCAGCATTAACGATCACTTAAAAACTCATTCCAAGGCTTAAAAAAATTAAAATCTATTGTTTTTTATTTCCTCTATGAAGCCTTCTACATCTGATTTCTGATCCTAAGAGTCTCTAACCTTGAATTCAACCAAAAATGCAGTCTTTCATCACAGGAAAAAGTCAGTATGTCCTCAAGCCAGGTACGAGAGAAGAGCAAAAATCCACAGAGGACAATTGACTTGGCTGGTCGACTGAAGATTAAGTACAATGATGGAAAGAGACACAACGTCTCTGGAGTGGAGTGAAGAAAACCATGGTAAAAGGTTATTTTTACATTTCCTCCATTACACAATAGGTTATAATAATGCCTGGTGGAGAAAATGGACTGGATAAGAAAAAAGGTTATTTGTCAGTGAATTTCAACTCTGAAATAGATGTGCACAGTGCAATATGGAAACAAAGTATGAATTTGTACCTCCCCAGGAAACGTCCAAAAAGACTACCTAGAAAAGATGATGGAATTTAAATTTGGACTCGAAGGATGACTAGGACTTAGGGAATGGAGATTTAGATGCCATATTTACGGGTTTCAAATCTATTTTATAGGCAAAGGGAGACGTGGAAAAGTTTTAGAAGAGACATCGATGCAATCAGATTCATACTTGTGTTACTGAGTTTGTTTCCAAAAGGTAGATTTCAGGAAGAAATGATTTAAAAAACTAGTTAATTCAGGCAAGAAATGAATGTGGTTGATTTTGAACCATGTAAGTAGTGGTAGAGGAGACACTAATTCAAGAGGTGTTGAGAAAAAAGGATTGATAAGATTTGACACTCGATTGCATCCAGGGAGCCAAGAAAGGCGGGAGTGTCAAGAAGTAACTCTAGGTTTTGGGCTTTAAAAAGAAGGAAATATCATTCATTTGGAAGGTGCCAGGGAAGAGGTGCTTCAAAATGTTAAACTTTAAGATCCTGAGGAACTGCCAAAGGGAATATCCTCAGCAGCTGGGCTTGAAGATCTGGAGCTCTAGGGGAAGTGATTTCACATGGCTGATCAGTAAACCATACCACCTCCATCAAGTCTAGGATTTAGAGTTTGCACAATAGACTACTAAGGCCACATGGTTTTTAGCACCGGAGGCCAAAGACAAGCATGCTTAGGGTAAAGGGATTATGTCTGACCTAGATAAAAATGAATACTACTTACTTTTTTCCTTACAGCTTGAGCCAATTTGATAATTTCTTCCAAACTAGTTGTTAGATTTTGGTCAATTCCCCTTTTCTAGGTTTTAATTTTCTCATATATAAAATTAAAAAATTAAGGATTTATATACTTCAGGATCAGACTGCATGGTTTAATGGGTACTTTATTAACCAATGTGTTTTCTTTCTCTCTGTGTGTGTATGTGTGGGGGAGGGTGCTGATGCAAGCTAGGCAAATGCTCTACCACTGAGCTACATCCCCAATCCCACTGTTCAATATATTTGGAAAAGATAGCAATATTCATGAATTTGATGAGTCTTTATGGTTCTGAGAACTGTCCATGGACTAGTGAGTTAATTGTGATTGTACTTATACCTGTGTTGCCTATTGGAAGTTTATTGAAAAACAGCAATATACCCATCCAGGTTCACTTAAAATTTGCATGTAAAAACATTCACAGCTGCAATTCAGGACTGGGGGGCCCACTAACCAATGGTCTATGATCCTTTTTTGCAGACTCTTCAAATTATAATTAATGGACTCCGTCTATTGTGTGGTTGAGTATCATCACGTTTAGGACTTATCCCTATGAATCTCAACTTCTGTACCTAAGATTCTTGAACATATTCACATTCTTCAGTCTCACAGTGGCCAGAGTGGTGCCGGACTTGTCACACTCGTGACTAGGAGTCTTCTAAATCCTTATGAGAGATATGAACTGAACCTAATTTAGTCTATGGTGCATCAAGGAAATCCTTTGTGTGCGCACATGTGTGGCACAAACAAGTTATTTGCATCCCAGTTGCCATTCATTCTCTTCTAAAACTTAAAGTCAAATGATTTGATTTCTAACTTTCTTGTTAGCATCAAATTATTTTAACTTGTAACCATTATTACCATATCAATTCACCACTCAGAATGACATATATACATCCATGTATTTACATATTTCCTTCTTAAAGATTTCTCATGAGGCAATGATTTCAGAATGGATGTATTATGCTGCCATTGTAATTTTTCTATTGCATTTTTTAATCTAAAGCAACTACTTTTAAACACAAGCCAGAACAGTTTAATTGTTCTTAACGAGACTTCATTTTCAGGCAACGGAAACACTGTGAATAAAACATGAGCAAATCTTCATAAAAAGCTATTATATTTTTGAGGTACACGACAAAAGATCAGGATCTGTTCCTCAATATTTTCTGCAGGGCAGCTTTCACTTCCTGATTTCTTAAACTGTAGATGAGAGGATTTAACATGGGAATCACCATTGTATAAAACACTGAGACCATCTGATTTCCTGCCTGGGATCCTTGTTGAGAGGGCTGCAAGTAAGTGTACATGGTTGTTCCATAGTACAAGCCAACTGCAGTCAAGTGAGAAACACAGGTAGAAAAGGCTTTCTGTTTCCCGGAAGCGGAGGTAATTCCCAGGATAGTCATGAGTATAGACAGGTAAGAGAAAAGGATCACCGCAATGGAAGTGACCAGTGTGAAACCCCCACAGCCAAAGACCAAGATCTGGGTGACCCAGGGATCTGAACAAGCCAGTGCCAATAGTGGTGGGATGTCACAAAAGAAGTGTGAGAGTACACATGGCTGACAGAATGATAGTTGTGTGATGGAAGTTGTTACAGCAACCATGTTAACTAATCCACCAAGGTAACATCCTGCTATCAAGAAGAGACAACGGACTCTGGACATGGTAATGTGGTAGCGCAGTGGGTGACAGATGGCAGCATAGCGGTCATAGGCCATGGATGCCAAAAGATTACATTCAGCAGAGGCAAAGACTATGAACAAGCCCATTTGAGTCAAACATTCATGGAAAGAAACCTCCTGCAGCTGAGATAATAAATTGGCTAAAGTCTTTGGGGTTGTGATGGAAGAAAAACAGATATCGAGGAAAGACAGATTAGAGAGGAAAAAGTACATGGAGGTGTGGAGGCGGGGGCTGATTCTGATCAGGACCACCAGGCTTAGATTTCCCAATACAGTGATGATATAAACAGTAAGGAGGACTCCGAACAGCACACCTGCTAGCTCACGGTTGTCTGTCATGCCGAGAAGGATGAATTCAGTCGCTCCAGATGCATTCTCCATTGACAGAAACTGAGAACTATTCTTGAGTAGTTAAAAACTCTTCAGACGTGCTATAAGAGAGAAATAAGAAAAAACTACATGTATGCATAAAGCAGTCTCATGCAAAACACATAAATCCATGGCACTCACCAGTACTTCCCTTAATTTATAGAGTCACTTTAAATTACCTTCCTAAATAGTATCACAAGTTCCCAGGCAAAATATAGAATGTATAAACAGTGAAGAAAATGAGAAGGAAAAAAAGAAGGAAAGGAAACTCAGAAAATAAAAGGAACACCCATAGGAAAGGAGGAAGAACCCAGGAGGCAAAAGGCCCTTGATAACATCTGCCAAGTAAGTGAGAGGTTTTGTTGTTTATTGACACAGGACAAAAAAAATCTCGTAGGAAACCATAATCAGTGAAATTTATGTCACTCTTCTACCCCCTTTTGAAGCCACGTCCATTGGAAATGAGGTAGCAATTGAGTAAATATGTCAATGGGTTTTGTGTTTACAGAGACCCTTCTCCTTTTGACTTTCAGTATTTGTGATATTTTTTTAGAGTAGAAAACATCAATATATACTATATGTACTGATCTAAGCAGAGGGTTTTCGAGGGCCATAAGCCATCTCCCTACTGGCAAAAAAAAAGAAAATTCACATGGCCTTATATGACCATAGGAAACAGAACTCAAGTTAGAAGGTATTACTCAAATCCTGTGAAAGAGCAACCAAGAAAGACCAAACCCCCCAGGATTCATACAACTTTTAGTGGATCATCACTTCATTGACTTTAGCTGTGCTTGGGACAAAGCAAAGGAAAGTGCAAAACTCAGATTTCCACAAGGACTTAGTGAGCAGATAGATCTGAGCAGAGAACAGAGTCATGAAGTGGCCGAGGTCAGGCGGTACTCATGCTATGTGTGATGTGCAGAGGCTCTGTCCCATGTCCGACAATCACAAGCTTTCCTTGATGCTGCCCTGCTGCCTCATGTAAATGCCAGGGAATTCATCCCCGGATGAAGCACCATACAAGAGAAGGGAAGAATCTATGTAGTTCTATCTTCACTCATGGAACTAAACCAATTCGAAGCCTCAGTGAATCCCTAGACATCCACTAGTGAGTGGAGTGAGTGGTGTCTAGAAGAGGTTCTTTTATTTTGCTAGAGGCTAAATAATGGAAATATTGAAGGGCAATCTCAACCTTGATTAAAAAGAAAATCGTGGACTGGGAATATGTGTAGCTCAGAGGTAGAGTCTTGGGTTCTATCCTCAGTACTATAAAAGAAAGGACAGAAGGAAGGAAGGAAGGAAGGAAGGAAGGAAGGAAGGAAGGAAGGAAGGAAGGAAGGAAGGAAGGAAGGAAAGAAGGAAGGAAGGAGAAAGAAAGAAAGAAAGAAAGAGAAAGAGAGAAAGAAAGAAAGAGAGAGAGAGAGAAAGAGAAAGACTGGGAAACAGAGAGGAGAGGAAGGGAGGAAGAAAGAAATAGAAATTCAGTCATACCTGTTTCAACTGACTAGAAAGTACAGCTTTATTACTCAGATTAGTGTTAAGATCCCTGATTTTGAGGTGACACGGACCATCTAAATCCTGGCTTGGAAGATCACTAGCTTTGTGACCTAGGACTCAACCTATGCAAACCTTAGTTTATTCTGCAGAAGAAGAGCACTAGCAGAATGTACACTATGGAGCACTTGTGACTATTAAAATATTATAATTTAAGCACTTGGTGCACGTTAGGTACTCATAGAATTGCTTTCCTCAGCCCTTCATGACCAGTTCCAATAAAGCACTCACTAGCGTTATTCCTCGTATTTCACCAAACGGAAATGGAGGCATGGTCTGTGCACATCCATTTCATTTTAGATGGACTGAAGAGAACTTCAGAGAGACAAACTGAAATGTAATCTCCACACTCCACTGCCTCGCTGTCTCCCTATGCTGTGATGAGCACGAAGGTTGGTTGGAGCAGTGGAAGGAGCCTTTAGTTTGTGGTCAGACTTCGCTTCTTTTGGCCATATTGTTGGGTTAACCCCTGATGATGATGATGATGATGATGATGATGATGCCTAGCACAGCGACTCTGGGATATTCCACAACTTACACTTCTAAATGGGGAGATTGGAGGGGAAGCCGGGCTGTACGGAGGTGATGAACAGAGAACTGCCTTCAGAAACCAAGCCCTGCGTTCCAGTCCTGACAAGGTCTGTATTGTCATTCCCTGTGTGTGTGTGTGTGTGTGTGTGTGTGTGTGTGTGTGTGTGTGTGTGTGTGGTGGGAGGGGGAGACATTGAGCCTCTTTAAGCACTCTATTTTCTTATCCCTCAAACCGGAAAAAAAGTACAGGCTATGCGTCTTTTAGGGCTGGCATGAGGATCAAATAAAATAATGAATGTGAAAGCACTCTGTAAACTCTGAAGGGTGATACAATACACACGGAACGGATCCCTATTATTATTCCATCATGGGAGGTGGAAGAGGGAGGAGAAATACGTCAATAAGACCATTTTCCGCTGCCTGCTCCAGCTTGCGCTCACAGAGCTGCACTTTGCCCCCTCCCACTCACCCCCCCACACACATATCTACTCTGCCTCTCCGCCGGGAAAGTTTCAACCCGGGAAGGCTTAAACAAACAGCTTTAATGCAGTTCACATACCTCGTATCATAAAAAAGACAGGATTTTTAAAATGCTACTTTCACATTCTTCTGTTATTTTTGAAATTTTCCCATTTTAGGATAGCTCTTTTCCTTGGCATTTGCATGCATTGTAAGTATTGAATAAATATTACATGAGTGAGTAAGTGACTATTAGTCCTTAAAACATGGTAAAAATCTTTTTGTATTTAAAATAAGATTGAAGTGCTTTTTCTTCCCAAAGGAAATAAACATATAAAATTAAGACATTACAAAAGAAACGATTTGATACTCCCATTGACACATCCTGATCCATTAACTACTGTCATGAAAGCAACTAGAAAAGTTTTATTGTTATCTTGGCTAATGCGTTTTAGAAACTTATGTGGTAGAAATAATCAGGTGCTCTTATGTTGGACAAATGACCTTTAATATTTAAAAATACGTTTATATACTTGTTCCTAAAGGCATTTAAATGAACAATGCTGGTTCTCAGAAAAGTTGATTACCCCCCACCCCTTGTCAGCTTTTTAGTTATGTAGCATGCTGTGAATTTTCCAAAGATAGAATTTTAACATTTAGAATGTTAGGAAAAGTTCACTTGTTTACCTATTCAATAAGGTTTCTTGAATGTTTGCTAAGTGTAAGGCTTCCAAAAAAAATCACCTATTCCATACTCCCTTGTTTCTAGATAAAGGAATAGAAGTCCAAAGAGGTCAAATGACTTGTCTAAGGTCTCAATGAACCAGTGGAACCTCTGGTGTTGGAATCCAAATCTCCTGTCTTAGTTCAGTGACTTTTTCATGCTGCTATTTCTCTTTCTTTTTACTTGTTTTCTAACGTTATCATCGAGGTGCATTTGTACCCCTACTAACAGACGAAAGGTAACTTTTCGTCACTACATTCAAGCTATTTGCTCTTAAAATTGATCACTCCTTTGTTCTGGCTCCTGGTTTCTTCATCAATAAACTGGAGCAGTTAGATAAGATAGTCTCTAAGGCTCTCTCCAGCTTTGAGCTCTAATTTCCCAAGGTTCTGTGAGTCAAATGGTACACAGATCACCAGTCATTCTCAATATCTGATGGAGAGATGTTAGAGGCGCAAATTTCTGTGGTTCCAGGACTCTGTGCTTTACAGATCACTCTGCACTTTCAGGCTTTAGTCCTCACAATGTCAGAAGTGTTTGGGCTCTATGTAAGCCATCGAAGACCATTGTATGACAGTATGGGAGAGATATTTTCCAAACTTCCTTACTATACACAGGCAGAATATATGTGATGTAAAACCAAGTCAAGGCATTTAGGCCCATCCTAACAGACAAATATAATTGGAAAAATTGCTCAACATCGCAGCCATTCACTTCTTTATTTAAAGTAGGAAATAATATCACCTAACTTAAATGAGTGCTTTGAATATTAAATATGAAAAATATATAAAGCACTTAAGAGATACTGAGTTGCTTAATAAGTGCTATGTTTGTTTCTCCTTTAAATTCTGTTTCATTGCATGATTCAATTTATATGGAATGTCCAGGCATAAGCAAATGTGTAGAGGCAAAGTAAACTGGTAGGTCCCCAAATCTGGAGGAATGGTGGACAAATGAGAGATGCAGGGTTCTTTTTGGGGTTGTGAAAGCACAGTGATGGCTACATAACTCTGAGTATATGAAAAACTATAGAATTGTGCATTTTGTAGGTATGAACTTATAGTTTGTGAGTTATATCTTAATAAACCTTTTATCGAAATCATCATATATCCTGGAGAAAAAAATCCTTTATACGTTAGTCATCCTTGTCTGTGTCTAAATCCTTCTACCAACATATAGCTGAGAATTCTAGGCACTGGGAGAGATGGTGGTCTCCAGTGGTCTCTGGTTCTTTCAGTGAGAAGAACTTTGAGGCATTTCACAATAAAAAAATACATGCTTTCTCAGGAAATAATAAAATCATAGTTGGAAAAATAAAGAATGTCTTGAAAAAGAGACACTTTATGCCTGACGGGCAAGCCTAAATCACAGAACCATGACATCATTTAAGTCAATATGTAGATTTAATGCAGTGTCAGTTAAAATTTTATAGATTATTTTACAGATCATAGTAAACTGATGAGGTTCACCTAAAAAGATAAGAAGACCAAAATGTCAAAGGATATTATATTAAGTAACGATGGTAGAAAGCCTCATAGATTTTAAAGCCTTATCATAAAACCATATGTACAACAACACTCTTTAACATTGGGTTAAAAGCAAAGATTGATCAGGGAAGTAGCATATTTTAGAAAAAAGAGCCAAATTCTTGTGCAAACTTCTCTGGTAGGCTAAAACACACACATACACACACAGGGGGTATACCTAACATATATTGTTGGTAAAACTGTATTAGTAATAAAAAAGTAAATTTTGTTGTGTTATTCATTTCATATGCTTCAAAAATTTCAGATGTATCAAAAAGTTAAACATAAAAAAGACATCCTATAAAATTAGAAAACAAAATATAAAAGCAGAAAAATATTATTGATCTAGCTATTGGGACCACTAAAAAAAAATCATTCTGATCCAGTCAGAATGAGGACGGTATGCTGAAATATATAAGTAAAAACATCTTGCACACAGTACTAAAAAATGAAGATCAAAGAGGAAATAATCAAAAACATATATTAATAATATATGTAGTGAGCAGAATTTGTAAATACCAGTCTAAATAGATAAAACAATAATGAAACACAAAGATCAAAGTGTGAAGCTCACTTAATACTTGGTCCAAGAGGACAGACAGCAGGCACAGCGGAGAATAGGTTGAGTATGGAATCACATGACAAAGCACAGAACCTCAGAAAAATCCTAACCACAATACAAAGTTGTCCCCAAGTACCAGATATACATGTAATAAGGCCATTTTAAGGGAACTGGTCCATGTAAATTGATGATGGCAATGTGTATTTTTGAAACATCTGATGTGTAGCTGATTTTTACTAAGGTAACTCCACTTTTAGGAATATATGCCCGAGTATAGTTCAAAGTAAATGAAAATAGATTACACAAAAATGCTCATGACACTGCTTTTAAATATTCATCTACTGAATGTATATAGTGGACTCATTTATGCATAATACCCAATCCTACAAAAAAGCAAGTGAAAAATCTATTTAAATAAATAATTACTACAGGAATAACTCGTTGCTGGTAATGTCCCTCAAGGTACTTCCCCTTGCTTCAAATACATTCATCCCATTGTTCTTACGACTTTTTAAAGCAGCTCTGGAAGTTGCCTTTCATTAGGGTCTTCATGAGTGCCATCCGGTGGAAAAGAATGCATACAAAAACATTATGGTGTGTCCTCATCTACCTTATTCACTGGATTGGCACAATGTGATGTCTAGCGCTTTCCTGAAGTCCAAATGACTATGAAAGATGAAAGGTAAGTGCTTTAAATTGATCCAAGACATCAAGGTAGCCATGATAGCACAACCGAAGTCACTCACGAAAGAGGACTTCAAAAACTGCTTCAGAAAGTGGCAAGAATGTTGGGGTAGGTGTGTTTGAAGTGGGGAATTTTGAGGGGGATTAATAGCAATATATTCTTTGCTGGAATAATTTAATAATTTTTAATTTCAATATTAACTCTAAGTTTTGATCTTATAATGACAAAGAGTTACAGGAGTGAAGAAAAGAGGCTGACTTCAATCATGGGGGTAGAGCATGGGGACATGGGCAGAGGAAATGTGTCATGGGGAAGAGAGGATGGACATGAACTTTGATGATGATCAAACCTTGCTGATAAAAGAGATGAATAGTTAAAAAGAAATGAGCATTCTCTGAAAGTTTTCAGCTGCCTAATAAGTGCGGAGATGGCTAAACAACCTATTAGACAACAACAGGCTGGATGGCCACATAAGCACTACAAACAACCGAAAGAAACATATTTGCGAAATAACCTCAAGCCACATTAAAACCGCGACAGTACCTTAGAAAGGTCAGACAGGCACTCAGAGAGCTAGACATCCTCGGTGTGTGATTCAGTAAAGTCACTCAAATTCTGCAATTTAAAAAAAGTCAACAACGCTATATAAAAGTGAGTGCCAAGTCAAATTTATAAACATTTGCTCTGATCCTTCTCTGGGATTAAATTCTCAGGGGTAGGATGGTCCTGGGTACTGGCTGCTTGCAGTGTCTTGAGGAAAGTAAGACCGGAGGTTGCTGGTCTCACTGCAGGGGGCTGCATTCTGTGCTTTCTCTCCCCTCGTACATCCTAGGAACACAAGTCATCTATGTGATACACTGTCCCTTCAGCCTCTCTCCCCTCACACCCTGCCCACTAAATCCTCTTTTATTTCAACAAAACAATCACAATGCCTAGCCTCCAAAATCCCTGAGTAATGGGACAGGAGTTAGGAGGACTCAGAACATCTGTCTTGTTTTACTAAGTCTACTGACAAGGAAAAAGAAAAGCACCCGGGATTGGGAACCTTAGTTTATGGAAGCTTAGAATTTATCAGCTGTGATTTCTGCCTGCTACATTCTTACCCAAATTTATTGCGTGTTCCCTCTGTAGACATAAAATAGAAATGTGAAAAGCAATCTTGAGTTACTCAAAGAGAAACTTGTCTCTCTGCCTGAAGTTTTTCAAGTTACAGGCCTCAGGCAGCCATGTCAAAATAGATCAGCTTTTAGGGTACTGCCCAAATCAGGAGTTCTCAGTGAAAGGGCAAATCATGCAAAGCCACTCTGCTCACCTCCAACTTCTTATTACGCTGTTCAGGAAAACTCCGGCATCTCACTAATCTCCCCCTGTCGCGTCTTTGGGAATTACTGAGCCACTTATCTTCTCTACACGAAGGGCCAGTCATGAGCCAATGACAGTGTGTTCACCAGAAGCAATGCACCCCATATAATGCAGAATCCTCTTTCCCTAGGGGAATCTGGGGTTAACTGAAAGCAGTTAAACAGTATAAACAGTATTTGCTTTTTAAATTATATCTTATGTTTATGTAAACATTAAAAAACTTCATCCACCATTTTTTCTTCTATTAACCAAATCCATTATAATATTAATTTTTCTCTGTCAATCAAATCCATTAAAATATTTATATAATGATGTTAATTTTCTTGAGGTCTTGTGAGATTATATACCTCCACATTTGCAATGCTCAGGACCAGGCCCTATCTTTGGCTCCCTAATTAGAAAAAGCAGCAGTCGGTTTAAGAGTGGGGGCTGGCCTCACATCTGACACCAACTAGCTGTCTTATGTTTGGCCACTAAGAAGCCTCCTTCTTTCAACTTCAGTTTTCATATCTGTGTGACAAGAGACTGGAAACATGACTTGCAGAGTTGTTCTTTCACTCCTAATACCTTGTGAGTCTAAGTCTGGTAACACGCTTCAGAGGTAACCGCCTGCACACAAGAGGCAATATTTTAAAGTAGAAAATACATCGGCTTTGGATCAATTCTTGCATTTGCCACTAATTATCGGTGTAGTTTGTCCAAGTAACACTCTCCAAGTCCCATCTTTCTTCTATAAAATGGAGGTAGCAATATATTATATGGTTACTGTGATGATTAAGTAAGAAAACATAGGTAAGGAAAATGGCACACAATAACCTCTCATTAAATAATAACAACTTTTAGCTGTTTTATAGGCTGACACTTATTCCAAATGAATTAGTACATAAGTTATTTATAAACCAGCTTTCTTAGATCTCAAAATAAACATGAATCCTATCCACTTTCTCAGTCACAGAATAGATTAGAGTGTAATGATTATGTAAGCAACCTTATTTTACATATAGAGAGAATGAAGTTACATGACTATTCTAGTCATATAGTTAATAAATGATAGAACTATGTCTTCAGTCCAAGTCATCCTGTCCCAAATCAGTAGATTCTATACCCCCAACTGATTTTCTTTATTCTGGGTGACACTTTCTTGACAGTTTATGGTGTCAGGCAGAAATGCTAATGGTTTTTATTCAGTCTATTGCTTAGCCGAATCAGTCAATAAGTGCTAAATGAAATGCTGGAAATCAGAGTAACTCAAACTAAAACTTTTTTCTAAATTTTGTGTCAAAATAACCAAATTAAAACCTCAGAGCCGCTGAAGGAGCAGCAGAGAAAAAGAATGTTACCGTTTATCTTCCCCTATATGTTCTTATCTCTCCCTAAGCTAGTCTGACAGTCTGAGAGAAAGGAAATGCTGTCTCTTCAGCCAGATACATATGAGCCATTCTGCTTACCACTGTCCTTAGTCACAGGTAATCAAGTCCACCCAACTCTATCTTCTGTCATTAAACTTATCTTGGTTCTAATCAGCAATGATTTGAACATCTCCTCCAAAACGCATGTTGAATTTCATTTCCATGGTAACAGCATTAAAAGTTAGGACCTTCAAATATTGATTAAGTCAAGAGGGTTTTGCCATTGTGAATAGATTAATGCCCTTGCCATCTGAATGCTTTCTTGCTAAAATGACTTAGGTTGGCTCCGTTGCTCCTGGTCTCTCCCACGCTCGCTTATCTTTCTGCCGTGCTATGATGCTACGGGGTGTCACCAGATACAATACTTTAGTCTCGAACATCCCAGTTTCTAGAACTATAAATCAAATGAACTATTCCTGCTTGTGATTCACCCACTCAGTGCTATTTTGCAGCAGAAAATAAGACAACATACAGTTAATTTTCTCTACCCGCTCTGAAAGGTTATAATCCTTCCTCTTGTGGAATACTGCAACAACCTGCTAACTGATCTTCCCTTGGCTATTCTTATTCCCACCAAATGATCTAATTAAGTATAATCAGGGCTTTTAATGAAAATTTTAAAATGCATTGAAAAATTGAAGTTGTAGGTACGCTATGTATAACTTTGCACACATTTCTCTGAACCATTGATTACCTCACATTTATTTGATGTATTTGCTATATATCTATTTTTATTTGTCCCACAACTGCTGTCAGATGTTATGACTACAGTATAATTTTCCAAACAATAGTGTACAAAATTCATTTGTTCAACAATGTTTACTGAATATCTATTCTGTCCTAGCTATGAGGGATGACGAGTGAACAAGAGACAATGTCCTTCTTCTCATAAACATGCATATTAGTGGATCAAGAGATAATGAACTTAAAAACAATCCATTTCATGGTAGCTATAAATTTAATTTGAAACAACATTGACTAAAAGAGTGAAAGATAATTATAATAAAACAAACATTCATGATAAAGCCAAAAGGGATACAAAAATGGAAAGGTTCAATATTCATAAACTAGAAGAAAAATATTAAAATGTCCATTTTATCCAAAGTGATATACAGATTCAATGTCATTCTTATAAAAATACCAATGACAATCATTCTAGAGTTATAAAAATAATTTAAAAATTAGAATGGAAATGCACAAAAATGCTAGCTAAAACCAACAAAGCAAGGTATAGTACACTACCTGACTTCAAAATGTACTGCAAATCTGTAATGATTAAAACAGCATGCTATTGCCAGAGAAACAGACATATAGGCCAATGCAACTGAGAAGAACATAGATAAATGCACACGACTATAGACAAATGATTGTTGATAAAAATGCAAAAAGCACATTGAAGGAGGAATCTTCTTTTCAATAGGTGGTTCTGGTAAATAGTTTATACACATGCAAAAAAATGAAACTGACCCCTGTATGTCATGGGTTTAAAATGGATTAAACACATGTAAGAACTCGAAGTATGAAAGTACTGACAAAAATACAGGGAAATGCTTCAGAGCCTTGAAATGAGTAGTAAACAAGAGCCCAAAAGCACAGGAATCAAATGCTAAACTAAACAAATGGGATGGCGTTAAATTGAGAAGCTTGTAATCCTTAAAGGAAAAATAAAGCTCAGGGAAGCATCAGGTATGTCGGTGTGTAAGGGTAAAAGCAGGGCTCAGAGAAGAGGGGTGGGCTAGAAGCTGCCTCATGAACCAACAGGTCTCTAAGTTCCCTCCTTCATTTATCATAGTGGGCATTTCCCCATATACTTATATCACACAGTGACTGGACATTTATTGTGTAATAATAATCAAAATACAGTATGTGTTGACTGGGTATCTCATATAGAACTGAGTACAATGTCAAGTGAAAACTCTAGTTATACATGTTGAGACATCAACTCTACTCTCCTTGATGCCAAGAAACTACAGCCAAGACACATATATTCCCCCCATTTCAATACCCCCCATACATACTGGCACTTGGAGGATTCCAACTTCTGGCCCAGCCTGCACTTAGTGACTTAGCCAGGCCCTGTCTCCTAAAAAAAAAAAAAAAAAAAGGGAAATGGGCTGAGGATATAGCTCAGTGGCTCAGTGAACAGGCTTTGGTTCAACCCTCCAGTACTGCAAAATAAATTAGGAGTTCACCGAACAAATCTAGCCAAAGAATTCTATAGTGAGATTCAATTTCAAAAAAATAGCCTGTCTTTTTTCTTTGTCTAATATGAATGTAACAAAACATCCAAGTAAGGTTCTTAAGGCATATGACTAGAACAATTCTATCATGACAGAAAGAAATCAAAATAAACAAGACAAAAACTTAAGAAAAGAGATGCAGAGAGATAAGCTCTTAAATGTCACATTTTCAGAAATATAAACGAGGTAGTCACCAAAATAACAGTATTCTCTTTAAAATGAAAAGTAAATTAAACAGCTGCAGCCAGCCCTGCTGGCATAAACCTAAAATCCCAGCACTCTGGGAGTCTGGGGCATGATGATCTGATTATAATTTTGATCCCAGTCTGTCACAAAAGACAGAAACAAAAACAAAACAAAACAAAACAAAACAAAACAAAAAACAAAAAAAGAGCTGGAGATGTAGCATAGCAGTACCACAGACATACAGAAAAATAAAGTAAAATAATCAAATCTCAGATATGTTAAATGACACAAAAACTTTAAAACTAGTTGTAGAAAATAAAGTGGAGGTGTTGATGTTTCCACAAAAATTACACCAAAGAAATACATTTTTTTTAATATTAAAGGGACAAACCAGGAGGTGTGATGCAGGAATTATGAAAAGAAGGAAATAGAGGGAGGAAATCATCAAAAAGTCATTTAAGAAAAACTCTCAGAAATAAAATAAATAGTTTGCACATTAAAATGGATAATTGGTATCTAGCAAAATTTATGAAATTAGGTACAGGGAGAGACACACCAAAATAAAATTTGAAAGCAAAAGAGATGCCAGCGCACACCTGCCTTCACCTGGGGGCTCATGGAACTGGGCCTTCTGGCACCCCATCCTTCCTGAACACCAGAGACAGCCAAGTAACTGCCGGCAGATTCACACCTGCACCTGGGAGCTTGCGGGACTGGGCCTCCTTGTGCCCTGTCCTTCCTATGCACCAGAGAGAGCAGCTAAATGGGGACTGGGTGTAAATATTAATACTGGGTAACACTAAAAACAGAGTCTGATTCAAGAGTCTCAGGAAAAGAAACAGAGCCCATCAACAATAATGGAGCCTCAACTCAATAAACAGAACCATGAGGAAACGTGGTAACAAATCACCTACAGAAAGACCTGACACCCCAGAAAATAATACCAGGGATCTTGAAATAGTAGAACCTAAAGATGAGAAGGGAAAAAAAGATAATTTCTGAGCCCCAAAATTCTTAGAACTGAACCAGAAAATGAAACAGGAAATGAAAGAGCTGTGCCAGGACATAGCTTTACTATCAGCAAACATTGACAAGAAATTAGAGGGAAATAAAGAACATACAAACAAGCAGATAATGAAGGCAATACAAGAAATTAAGGAAGTTTCACAAAGATATAAAAATAATGAAAGTTGACTTTCAGGATGTGAAAAACACACAGGAAAAATAAGTAGCCACCCTGAACATCTTGAGAATAGATTATCAGACCTAGAAGAGAAAGTAGATAAGTTGGAACATGCAAGCAGTAAAGAACACAAAACAAAAAAGGAAGAAAGACAATAGTTACAACAGCTGATGGATAACTCAAAGAGAAACAACCTCAAAATTATCAAGCTTTTATGGGAAAATGGAAGAAACTTGGGAACATCATGCTTAGTGAAGTGAGTCAGAAGCAGAAGGTGAAACATCGAATGGTCTCTCTGATATGAGAGACCCAGATTACAACTCTTATGGAACTTAAAATGAAAAACAAAGTGAAACAGGGTGGTAGGGTGGGGAGAGAGAGAGAGAGGTGGATAGGGGGAGAGACAAAAGGAGAGCGGGAAAGTCCTTGTCACCTTGACAAGATACGTAGTTGCACAAAATGCTCAACTTCATTGTAAACCTTGAATTTTGCACTTATACATATCAATAAAATGGGAAAAAATTATGGGAGTGCAGGAAAAAACTGAGGACAAAAAAAAGCATAAAGGTTATGTTCAATGAAATTATAGAAAAAAAATTTCCCAAATCTTGGGAAAGAAATGAACATGAAACTACTGCAGGCATATAGAATGCCAAACAACTTTGATCAGAAGAGAACTTCATCAGAACACATCATAATTAAAATATTACAGATCCAACACAAAAAAATATTAAAATCCATAAGAGAGAAACAGAGGGTGACTTACAAACGTACGCCCATTAGGATAATTGCAGATTTCTCAACTCAGACCTTAAAAGCCAGGAGCTCATGGAGCAATATTATGCAAGCACGAAAAGAACATAAATGCCAACTCAGACTGCTATATTCAGTGAAATTATCCTTTAAATTAGAGGGATAAATTAAAACTTTCCATGATAGAGAAAGCTTAAAGAAATTTGCATACACTGAATTACTCTGAATTTGAATGGCCTCAATTCACCTACTAAAAGACAGAGACTGGCTGACTGAATCAATAAACAGAAACCCAAAATTTGCTGCTCACAAGACACATAGTTCACCCACAAGGAAACTCATAGAGTGAAAATGAGAGCATGGATTTCAATATTTCATGCAACAGGACCCAGGAAACAAGCAGGGGTAGCTATCAGTCTCAGACTCATCACATTTCCAAACAAAACAGATTGGAAGAGACAAAGATGGTCACTATGCACTCGATAAATGAACAATAGCATGGGAAGAATTAAAAATCATCAATAGGGGCTGGAGGAATGGCTCAGCGGTTAAAGCGCTTGAGCAAGCACTAAGCCAAGAGCTAAGTACCCGAGTTCGATTCCCCAGCACCACATAAGCTGGGTGTGGTGGCATATGCCTGTAATCCCAGCACTCGGGAGGCTGAGACAGGAGGATTGCCGTGAGTCCAAGGCCAGCCTGGGCTCTGAAGTGAATTCAGGACCAGCCTGGACCACAGAGCGAGACCCTGTCTCAAATAATAACAATCATCATCATCATCATCATCATCATCATCATCAAAATATATGCTCCTACTTCTGGAGCACTCAAGTTTGTAAACCAAAAATTATTAGATATGAAAGGACATATATGCCCCAATACAATTATATCAGGGGACTTTAATACTTCAGTATCACTGATGCACTAACCAACCAGACAGAAAATCCACAAAGATATACAATGGTTAAATGGCACTAAAGAAAATGTGGATCTAACAGATGTTTACAGAGTTTTTGACACAATATCAACAGAATACAAGTTCTTCTCAGCAGCAAATGGAATATTTTCTAAAATGAACCACACTTTAGGTCATAAGTCATGCTTAAATAAATACAAAGGAACATAAGTGAGGATGCAGAGACAAACTCAAATACCCTCAACTACCTAAACTTGAAAAAAGATCTAAGAGTGCACACTGGAAAAAGGACAGCCTCTTCAACAAATGGTGCTGGGAAAATTGGACATCCACATGCAGAAGAATGACTCCAGACCCTCATCTGTCACCATGCACCAAAATCAAACCAAAGTGGATCAGACATCTAGATATTAAAACTGAAACACTGAACCTTCTAGATGACAAATTAGGCAAATATCTAAAAGACAGAGGTGTTGGCCAAGACTTTCTTAATAAGAGAGCAAAAGCAAAAGAAGTATCCCAAACGTGCTTATATAAAATTAAAAATTTTCAAATGAGATTTGAATTAACAAGTGAGATTATATCAACTTAAAAATTTTCTGCACAGCAAAGGATATTATCAATAAAGCAAAAACTGAGAGACTGGAAAAAATATTCACCACCAATACCTCAGATAGGTGGCTCGTAACCAGAATATACAGAGAACTGAAGAGAAGGAAGCCCTTTGAAATCAAAGACCCTATTGAAAAATGGGCAAAAGAAATGAATAGGCAGTTCTCGGATGAAGAATTTCAAACGGCCAATAAATACATCGAAAGATGTTCGACATCCTTAGCATTAGAGAAATGCAAATCAAAACATCACTAAGATACCATCTAACTCCTGAGAAAATGGTCTCTATCAAGAATATCAGTGCTGGTGAGGCTATGGGGGTAAAGGAACCCTCCTGCACTGCTGGTGGGAATGTAAACTGGTACAACCACTGTGGAAAGCAATATGGAAGTTTCTCAAAAGAATGGAAATGAATATCCCTTCGATCCAGCAACACCTTTTCTGGGAATTTTTTCAAAAGAGATAAAAACAACATGTAACAGAAATACATGTATACCTATGTTCATAGCAGCACACCTTAAAACAGCTAAACTGTGGAAGATGCCAAAATTCCCCTCAACAGACCAATGGATACACAAATTTGGTATTTATACACAATGGAATACTATTCATCTATAAAGACAGATGTGTTGGAGGCTTTTGCAGGTAAATTGGGGCAACTTGAGACCATCAGGCTTAGTGAAGTGAGTCAGAAGCAGAAGGTGAAATATCGAATGGTTTCTTTAAGATGAGAAACCCAGATCATAATTATTTCATAGAACTTATTGTGGGTAATAAAAGGAGTTGTATTGGGGAGAAGGGTATGGACGGGTTGAAAAGGAGGAAGGGAAGGGTTTGTAATTTTGCCTTGATATGTATATTCACAAAATCCTCAAGATCAATGTAAACTTTATGTATTGCATTTATACATATCAATAATTTGGGTAAAAGAGAAGAGACAAAGAGAAAATTACATTTGAATGATGGAAGTTGAGCAGAAAGGCAAGAATGAGCAAGGGCCATCCAGGTGGTCATAATTACATAGTGATGTATAAAGAATGATTGAAAAATACGGTGAATTTTTAAACTAAAACAATTGTTACAGTAAAAGACATATATCCACTAATTCCCCTCAAAATACTCTTCCTGGGTTTTAATGCACTTACCATCCTGCTCTTGCCACTTTTTGCAGCTGTCCCAGAAGTCATTTTTTGAGGGTCTTTATAAGGGTTGGAGGAATAGCAGAGGGGTTAGAGTAGTTCCTTGGCAAGTGCAAGGCCCTGAGTTTGACTCCTTGGCATCATACAAGCCAAGTGTGGTCGTGCACTCCTGTAATTTCAGCAGTCAGGAGGCTGAAGCGGGAGGATTGACGTGAGTTTGAGGCCAGCCTGTGCTACATAGTGAGTTCAGGAGCAGCCTAGATCACAGATCAAGACCCTGTCTCAAAAAATAGTTCCTGTGATTAAAGGAAAATACAGTGAGTGCCATTGTCAAGAGCCAGCGAATGGAATGGGAGACATTGCAGTGGGTTCTCACGCATCTTATTTAACAGATCTGGCTCTGTGAAATTGCTGAGTCTTCCTGAAAGTCAAAATGATAATGAAAAGTACAACTTGTCATTTGATTCAGGACATTG
Organism: Ctenodactylus gundi; assembly: GCA_004027205.1. Classification (NCBI taxonomy): domain Eukaryota; kingdom Metazoa; phylum Chordata; class Mammalia; order Rodentia; family Ctenodactylidae; genus Ctenodactylus; species Ctenodactylus gundi. The sequence continues at coordinate 22,308 of PVKB01003065.1, read as the reverse complement.
AAGCAGCAACAACGGTGTGACTCAAGACACTCGTGTGCAAGCTTCCAGAACTTTTGCAGAAAGTGGCAACAATAATTGCATAAGTGTGTTTGATGTGAACAGGAGTATTTTGAGGGGAATTTACTGCATTGTGTCATATTTTTTTCTTTCCCATTTTCTTGATATGTATACGTGCAAAATTTCAGGTTTACAATGGAGTTGAGCACTTTGTGCACAAACGTATTTTGTCGAGGTGAGAAGGACTTTCCCTCTCTCTTTTTGTCCCTCCTCCTCCCCTTCCCTCCCGCCTCCCCCACCCTATCCCGCTGTTTCACTTAGTTTTTCATTTTAAGTTCCATAAGAGTTGTGGTCTGGGACTCATTTATTATTATACTTTTTAAAAATTAAACATTCACTCCAGCTTTTGATCATACCTTGTATACCAGTAATATATTTAGCAAAAACCTATCAAGCTTTCTCTGCTGTATCATAAAAGGACAGCCAGTGTTTACAGGTTCCTCTACTTTCAATGTACAATCTATTATCATCTTTCTCAGAATGCTATGACAGTCTAGGGATAAAACTGATATCTCTGCTTTGACTCTGGTCCATTCTCCGGATAGAAGAATCATTGTGTGTGTGTGTGTGTGTGTGTGTATGTGTGTGTGTGTGTGTGTGTGTGTGTGTGTGTGTGTGTGTGTGTGTGTGTGTGTGTGTGTGTGTGTGTGTGTGTGTGTGTGAGCGCAC